>JBAMJV010002610.1:0-91899 GCA_037951105.1 Echinarachnius parma | reverse complement strand
ACACGCTTAACCGCAACCGACTTCAAAGTGCCGCCGTTTGATGCCTAGGACTGACAGCGTGAGAAATTTGTTTGCTGCATGCAATTTCATAAGAAGGCCTTTGTTCAGATATTTCGAAGCACCTCTCTTCGATCGATCCAACACATATCGTGAGTTTACCTCGAGAGATTACGGTGGAGTCGAGTTGGAATTTGCTGACTACCCTTTATAACCCACGCATATATGCCTTTAAGATCCTGGAAGGGGTTCATCTGAACAAATGTTTCCCTGTCGCCCGTCATTAATCAAGAAATGTTGCGAGAAGACAAAGCTGGACGCCCGGGCGCCTTGCTCCAAATTGGTGATCGCAAGCGGGGGTAGCAGCTATCAATTAACCCTATCAATTTCAAGTCGTCAGAAAGCCATGGAGTTATTGCACGTGTGACGTGCAAGTGGTCGAAAGTGGGTCAGGTTGTATACAACGTTGTAGTCAAAGAGGTCATGCAGAAATGATGCCTTGAGAGTTTGACCCTTTGTGAAATGGGACCGATTATAAACCGAACACAAAAAGTAATAAAATTATGGGCAATTGCCTAGGGGTGAAGTTACTTTTTGTGTTCGGTTTATTAATCCATTGCTTATCTATGGCAAGCTTGTCTATGGGAACCTTGTTCAAAGCCATGTATTAAATCGATGGAAAATGCAAAATGTGGTAGGAACGGGTTAGAAGTACAAAAATTACCAGTCCTTGGCAGAGTAACACTATCTGTCTGTATCAGTTTTAGACGGTGGAAGGGTTTAATTAAGTATACAATGTACAGTATATCTGTGCACTCAAGTTATTTCCCTGTCGCTCCTTGTTAAATCAAGAATTGTTGAGAGAAGACGGAAGGGCGCCCTGCTCTAGAAGAGCAGGGAAGAGCTCTGTGCAACTAATTAATCCTATCAATTTAAAGTCATCATGTCTGTAGTAAACTAAGCAATTGAGTTTTCACTAAGGCTGAGTCATGTCGGTAATTGTCGGAACCGGGTCCCGATAAACTTTTACCGGTCGGGAACCGGTATCCCGATAAATTTTTACCGTCGAAACTCGGACCGGTAAAATCACGCAATCGTGCACGCATCGGCAAAATGCACTGTTTGGGGCTTATATTGCTCTTTTTATATGCAAATAACATAATAAATACTGAGGCTTTAATGGATTTACATATCAATCTTTACGGGAAAATAGTTACAGTATCCAGAATTAACTCAGTTTCGCATGAAAAGTATGTTTTTTTTCGAAGTAAATTCATCGTTTGTTCACCATTGCCCATCGCAACACGGTTCACAGAAACTTAGCCCGCTAGTCTGGGGGAAACATCACATGTACGATCGCTTGTGACTGTGAGCCACTGCATGCCCTTAAAAAGTGGCTATAAATTAGCCTTTTCGCAATCAACACCATCTTGATATTCTACTTACATGATTTCGAATGGCGTTTGACAGCCGAACAGAAAAAAAAAGAGCCCCGAAACAATGAAAACAACTACTCAAAACATCGATAAAAAACGACTACATCGCTCCAATTCGCTCGTATACCCTGTGTGCAAGTTACGGGGTCTCTTTTCTTGCGCAAGATCCATCCGCCGGGGACTTCCCCAATTCCTGGCGGATGGATCTTGCCGATAGAGGGCGGACTGGAACATAGTTCCACCGGCCCGTAACTTGCACATAGGGTATACGAGCGAATGGGAGCGATGTAGTCGTTTTTTATCGATGTTTTGAGTAGTTGTTTTCATTGTTTTGGGGCTCATTTTTGTTTCTGTTCGGCTGTCACCAAACGCCATGAAATCATGTAAGTAGAATATCAAAACATTTTTAAATGGTGCAAATGACCAAAAAACGTATTTTGAGCCACTTTTTGAATGCACTGGCTCATCAGCTGGATCATACAAAGATCCATCAGACAACTCCCCTGGAGTATCGGACTAACATTGTGTGCACATCCGCCGACAATATCGTTCAAATGACTAGCAATTTTGCGCTTCCTGTTCAATTTCTGACTGTCAAACGAAGTAATGAACCAAGAATTTCTCGAAAATAACCACTCTTTAAAGTAAATGATATCAATTGCCCCGTTTTTATTTGAATTCCGCTACATTATTGTGATAATCTTAATTTCTTTTTTAACATTTTATTTTTTAAATTTTTTTTTCGGGGCACTGTTTCCCGATATACCGAACCGGGTCCCGATTGAAACGGTCGGTAACCGGTGTGATCGACCGAACCGACTCAGCCTTAGTTTTCACACATGTACAAGATAATTTTTGTCAATATGGTAAAAGAATTATGTTAACTATATTATAGTAGTCAATGAGAACTATATGTACAAGTAATACTCATGAATGAACATTGTAGAATTGAAAATTGTAAAATAGACCCAATTAGAGAAACAAATGAGTGACCAACCTTTGGAGCTGGACATTCGACTCCAGTTTAAAATGATGGACCAATTGCATCCCCTGTCGCTCGTGATTAATCAAGACATGTTGCGAGAAGACGGCTTGGCGCCCTGCTCCAGATTGGTGATCACAAGCAGAGTAGCTGCAACTGATTTTATTTAAAGGGTACCACCACCCAAAAATAATATTCTTATAAATGAAAGGTAACATCTTTAGTATTCCATTCCATCAACAAGTTCACAAAAATATGTTTCCAGAAAGAAACAAAATATAGTCGGAAAACGCATCACCATTCTAAAGCATGCGTTCATGCGGTCTGAATGTACGAGACTAATTTGTCCAGAGCGAACGAATCGCCCGGGATTCTATTGTCTCCAAACATACGCGTGAGTAGCAAATGTCGCAAATGTTTGGCCTGTATGGAACCAGGAAATAGTAGTGGTTCCGTAAGTGGTGGATATTAATTACTTTGTTTATGAATTACACAGCCCTTTGCAAAATGTTGGGTATCGATATCACAAAACTGAACCAAAACATATAATTATGTGTTCTTTGCCTGGTGGTCCCCTTTAAGCAGTTGAGTTTTCACACAAATATGTATGTCCCTTGCAATTATGGTCGAAACGGTCGAAAGTTAATAGTGAAAGTCAATTTTAGTTACGAGTGATGTAGAAGTGATACTTTATAGAATTGGCTAAAAGTTGAATAGAACCAACTAAAGGAAAAAAAATGGCCGACCCATGGAGAGCTCTGGACATTCGACCTCAAGTTTTGAGACCGTGGACGGGTAGCATTTGCACCAATTGTTTTCCTGTTGCTCGTTATTAATCAAGACATGTTGCGAGAAGACGGCTTGGCGCCCTGCTCCAGATTGGTGATCATGAGGATGGTAGCTGCTTTGTGATTAATCTATTCAATATCAAGTCATCTAAAAGCAATTGAGTTTGTACACCTCTGTTTACACCTATCGTTTCTGCTTTGGACATCGGTTGGACAGCGTCCGAGTAACCGTAAAGATGGGGCTCGAAACAAATCTTCTCAAGTGATCTACTTCAACATTTTTAAGAGAAAAAACAAAGGTTCTTTTAGATGGCTGCTTTTAAAGTTTGCTTGCATAGATACATAAAATAGTGCACTCTGAAAATAAGTTTGCATCTAACTTTATATCAGAAATGATACTTTATGTAGGTTTTTTTTTTGGGAGTGGGGGTGGGGGCACTTTGGACGGTATGATATAAATACATATGCCCCCAATATAACTTTCACTCTTTTATACTGGGAGTGTGAGTCAATGCAGGAATTAATTTATTTTTTTATTTTAGGGGGCTATTTTTCCAATCTTATGGATGTCCAGAAATGTTTTACATAATCCCCTACATTTGTATGGTAATTTTAGGAGCTACCTACTGATTTCAGAGGGCTATTTTGAAAATTAGGGGGCAAAATCTCCCTCAGCCCCTGTATATTTTCTACCCTGGTGTGAGTGTCAAAGATTGAAGCATCACCGTTACCCATGAGTTTTTTTTTTTCTATGAAAAAATAATCTGCAAATGAGAAGAGAAGTGTCCTTCGTGACCCTGTTACGCTGATGGAGAGCGTTGATTAAAATGGAAATGAGTCTCGGGAACCTCCAAAATACATGAATATTCCCTTTTTTCATCAGCATTATCTTGACTTCTTTTCCATTTTTGAGTTGTTGTCAGTGGGGGTGTGTAACTGTAAGTGAAGTACGAAGCAGAGTTTTCAGTGATTTCACTGATAGGAGTGTAAATTTGTATGTACATGTACACGATTTGTGTCAAAGTAACCTTGTAATTTGGGACGTGTTGATTAAATGGAATTTATGAGACTTTTAAGGTACATTATTTGAATACACAGTAGACTGTTATAAATTATTATCAGGTAATCAAACTCTTTCTCTCTTTCCCAAAAATATTAGGGAGGTGGTCCTCTAAAACATTAAATAAAGAGTAATAGATCCTGAATGGGGGAGTATTTTTCCCCCACAGAGCCAGGCTCGTCTCATGCCTACATGCCTACTTATTTTCTAAACATATTTAATCCAAGCTGGTAAGATACTCTCTGAATTAAATTGATCTAATGTTATAAAGGGTACGAGGGTGAGGTTTATAAATAAAACATCATTGCAGGTAAAATGAAGTGAGCCAGCGAGGAGCTACTGTTCGTACCTAAGAACGTTTGCTGCATTTGACAAAACTTGTTAAACCTATCAATAAATTGGCATGCATGGGATCGTAGTACCTAGGTCCAGACTAAACTAGGGTTAGTTTAACATAAGTAAGCCTATACAGGGCTTATATCAATATGAAAATACTATGCATTGTTTTCATCTGGTATACACAAGTATGCCATGCCATGCAGTTGCATTTGACGTCATATACCATGTAGTAGTAATAAAAGCTCAAGTTGATTGGGTGTTGTCAAAATATGGGCCGAGGTCATGCAGTAACTGGCCATGTCATCATCACAGCTGTTTACCCTTCCCCGAGTTGATTAACCCTCTCAAAACTAAATTTAATTTCCCTATTTTAACCCATTGAAGACGACTTGATTTCGCTATATAATATAACACATGTTCTCCATAGACCCAAGATAGTTCTTTCTTTAGGTCCAAATTCTGGGTCCAATTGATGATATTACGCTTTAACGCTTAACCCTTTTAAGACTAAATTGGATTTTCTTTTTTTAACCCATTGAAAATGATTTTATTTTCCTATTTTAACCAATTCAAGACGATTTGATTTTGCTATAACATGCATTCACCGAAGACTCAAGCCCAAGTATTTTCAGGACCAGTCCCAAACGGGTTATAAATAATGTTTTTTCCACGGACCCAAGCAGCTGAAAGGTCCATCAAAGTGCACGGTGAAGTTCATTGACCATTCACCCAACAGGCCTGCGAAATATGTGAAACACGCGCAATGTACATTATGTATCTAAACTAAAAGAAAAACAAAGTTTGTAGTCGTCATGCACAAAATACACAAACTTGTTTGTATTGTAGGAACTTAAGCCCGTCGCAGACAGGGCCGACTCGACCCGATCCGACTGGTTTTCAGTCAGGCTAGAGTCAGGTTCGCTACGTCGGAGCCGAACCAACGTGTTGAATCGGCCTCGAATGACCTCCGACTGGCACTTGACTGGCTAAACCGGAGTCCTGAGACAGCGCATACTGAGTTAATCAGGCTGAAAACCAGTCGGATCGGGTCGAGTCGGCTCTGTCTGCGCCGGGCCTTAGTGTAGTGGTTAAATACACTACAACTAATCGTAGAGTGCTCAACTGTTATTTGTTTGCAATATATGTGTACTCTGAGGGTTTCAACTTTCTATAGATCTAACATTGTGAAAATGTTTTCTTTGCAGTATTCAAGGGTCTTTGTGGCTCAATGGTTGAGCACCGGTCTAGCAATCTGGAGGTCTCGGGTTCGATTCCCGGCGAAGCCTATTTTTTTCTACGCTCATTTTCTATAGATCATC
This sequence comes from Echinarachnius parma, assembly GCA_037951105.1. Lineage (NCBI taxonomy): Eukaryota > Metazoa > Echinodermata > Echinoidea > Clypeasteroida > Echinarachniidae > Echinarachnius > Echinarachnius parma. Next base: position 85,978 of record JBAMJV010002610.1, on the reverse strand, counting down.
AAAATTGAATTCAATTTATAAATTTGTTATAGTTATCTTGAAACCAAACCATCTATTTTGTGTGTGTGTCTGAACTACAAGTATGTGAAGCCTTAATGTGAACATACTGTCAGTCACTAGTAATAATACATCGCCCCTCCCCCATGTTTGATCAAAATCGATGATTTTATATATTTTAAATATTTTAAATTTAAAATTACATTTGGTTTGTAAATATAATCTCCCAAAATACATTGTCTGTTGAAATAAATCTTTGATCTACAGATTGTACCAAATGCTAATACGGTGTTCCACTTTTCTCCTTCATATTCTTATAGCCTTAGGTCTGAATTCTGGGTCCTATTGATTTTACACAGTATTATGATACTCTGCATGTTTATAGTCCTTCCCCCTTCCCAGCGCCCACACCACAGTACACAAGGTCGCTGACAGACAGTAGGCTAGTAATTGTAAATGTTCATATTTTTTGCCACAGATTCTCTTCCACAAATTTGAGAAGTCTTGGTATATATATGATTATCATTTTGTATGCATGTAACGTCTGTATCTAAACTCTATGCAGTGATCAAGGGTGCACTGTGAATAATAGTCGATTGTCAGAGCAGGGCGTCAGTATTGGTCTTCCCTCGTTCCCTAGCTCTCGTCGTATTATCATATGTCATATATTACTGGGTAGTGGGTACTAGAAAACACACATTAGAAGCAACAGCAACCACAACCACAACCACAACCACAACCACAACCACAATCACAATCACAACCACAACAACAACAACAACAGCAACAATCTTTCGTCTCTGTGTATGTTAAACTTGAGATCTGTCTGACTATGTTATGGCCTACTCGTTATACACTTCATCAATCTAACCTTGTCCCCCATATTTGCCACTGACTCCCAGGTATACATGTATATTGCAAAAATAAACACAGCAGCAACAACAACAACAACAAAAACAATCTTCATGTATTTAAAATGTTCAACTGTAGATCTGTCCGACTGTGTTATGGACCTACTTGTAGACTTCATGCTGCAGTGATCAAGGGTGCACTGTGAATAATAGTCTATTGTCAGAGCTGGGCGTCAGTATTGATCTTCCCTAGCAGTCTTTGTATTGTTGCGTGTTCGGAGGGGGTGGAGGTCGGCTTTACTGCATGACTGCTTTTAACAACAACAATGTCATCGTTTTAATAGCTCTGTCAGCAATTGTGAACTGCGTCGTCACTACTTATAAGTTATAAGTGACTTACCCATGCAGTTCAATTTGAAGTTAAAATTATTTATGTACGCAATTACTGCTACATTGGTTATTACCGCTATTTTCACATTACCCTAAAGTTTATAATTTAAAGGGATCTAATAACTATGTTGACATAGCATGCAGCAACTGACATAGAGTTGATACAAATGTGTATTTCTGTGATCCGATATGTCTCCTGAGCGATATATAAGAAAATTCTGTGATAAATTAATATTGTGTGGCAGAGGAATGAGCGAAAATGCGAAGTGCAATTAACTATTTAAATTCATCGCCATTAGATAGATAGATAGATAGATGAAGTGATGTCTGTGATTGTTTCAAATTAAATCATAATTATCTAAATATATAGAGAAAATAACTTCTGTTAGTGTAATAACAAGGAAAACAACCAGGCACGAAAGAACCACTAGATATGCAAGTGAGTTTGCTTGATTCACACAAAGCAGTGAAAAAAATACACAGGGGTTCAGGCCCCGAAATGCAAACAAAGAGCCCCCCGAAAATCATAAAGCCCTGGCAGTAAACTTGCATAGAGTTCACAGTTACTAGATCCCTACATTTGTAATGTGTGTACTGTAGCATGAAGTGCAGTACACTCTTATTTCAATGAATATACAGGTAGATAATTAACATGTAGCTAATTGCCTGCATGTTTTCAGTCCATTGATGACTGTCAAATTTTAGAGAGTATCAATTACAGTATTCAGAGGAAATAACAAAAACATTTTAGTTACCTCACATTATGTGACCTTGGTTCTTGAGTTTTGAAATAGCAAAGAAATATGCAAAGTTGCTAATAAAAGAAAGGCACTTTTATTGATTATATATTTCTACGATATGATACCCTTTTTACCAGGATGTGCATGCCCTATTAATTATTGTCTGAAATCAAATTTATTCAATACAAATGTATACATGAATGAATAACTGAATTGTGTCCAAGATAATATTTGTAACTTTGTATGGAACTTTTTTTTTTAAACCTCCAGTGTTTTGGTGCATGGTTGGCTTTTGGTGTCTCACGATATATAAAACAAATTGTACTTGTAAACACTTGATGAAAGCAGATATTTTTTCTTCATTATATAATATACCAATTGATATAAACCACATTCATAATGAAGATTTGTCGTTCTCAAGAAATTCTTCTTTTTCCCCCTCTCATTTTGCTATGTGCAGGCATATAACCGGAGGTTCCCAACATGCAAGATGATACCGATCTTCGTTGGGAGCGAGATTATGTCCGAGTACAAGAGCGATGATGGCGCCATTCACTATGTGGAAAGACGATGTAAGCTGAACCCGGACGCACCCTACCTCCTCAAAAAGGTAAACAAGAATTGTAACACATTTATAAATGTCATGAAATTGTTGTGGTGTAGTGCAAATCTCCTCACTGACCTTTTCTTTCTTTTTGCCCAATTGAGCAAGTAAAATCATGAACTTTCAAATTTTCGAAAATTGACTTTTCAAAAAATTTGATCTGCTTAGCAAATTTGCTTGCCTGCTTCTAGATGAGATTTACACATCAGGGAAAGAGATACAATCGATTGTAAGTAACAACTGATTGTAAGTCAGAAAATGTAAGCGTTTCACTTTCAACCAGTTCAGATTTGCGCGTTTAGAACACATGATCTGACTTACAGTTGATTGTAACTTCTGCAACGGGGCCCAGGACTGCCAGGAGTTCAATCTTTCTCTTGTTATTTAACAAAATGTTAGTTGTCTGATAGAGCAACCAAAGTAGACTATTTGTGAAATTTTACTTGCCCAACATCAATTTTATTTGCTAGTATAAAGCCCTGTGTATTTGTTTATCCTCGGGTGTCTTTCCATGTGAATGTCACATGTGTAAGACACCCCTCAACAGTATGTCCTTTAACAACACACTACATTTGTCTGAGATGTAAACAAATTAGACTTTGTAGCCTCTTGAAGGGTAGAAACGCGTAATAGTTGTATGTGTCATAGATGATATTGTTTCAATCCAGGATCTTCATAGCTAATCATTAGATTCTGCATGACTGCATGTTTTTCAAAACAACATCTTAAAAATGTCCTTGTTTTGGGCAAATGGCTTCATCTACATTATGGCAGAAAAATAAGCTTTAAAAAATTAAAGTGGAAAACTTCATTAAAGACTCATTCGTCATTGCCTGTGTCCGTAGAATTTAGTTGATACTGTATGAACAACATGCGCTTATTAAATAACCATAATTTAGTCCCCAAAGTGCCAAAGAGAGCCACAAAACAATTTGAACAGAGCCCTTATATAACTTTGCATCATGGAGTACTATTTTCATGCAGACAAGCTTAAAAAGAAGCCCCCCCCCCCCAAAAAAAAAAACCACCCCATTTTATTTTCTCCCTGGTTTAAAATATACTTTGAATCAGTTCATATATAATTATAAATCGCTATACATTATCACTTAATTATTATGTACAGTATATTGACAGTCCCGAGTACAGTGTATCTCCGACACCATCCTCATATATTTATGGGTACTTTATTGCAAAGCATTTCTATAGGTCACATCTTAATCATTTCCAAATGTCATTGTCATGTCCATTATTGGCTCTTAATAGTTTAAATTGGCTTAATAAATTAGTGCCCTGGATCGAAACAACATCAGATTTTTATGGTCCTGTACATCATTGTCTGAACATTTGTGTAAACTAGATGTGTAACATGTGTGGGCGTTTATAAGTGTTCATACTATGTTCATTATCTTTCTTGTTTTTGCCAAATTTACATTGTCTTCAAATTGTGCCCATTATTGAATATGAATTACATGTTTCAGGGGCTTAATTACATTTATATCAGTGCACTGGATCGATGTATATTATTTTCTATGTAGTAATTACATACATTTCATATTTGGATATTAACCAGTATGTACTTGTAGGTGCCCTGCCCCCCCCCCCCCCCCCATGTCAAATCCCAAATGTACACACAAAAAGGGGGAGGGGGGGGGGGGAAGGAAAATATTACTTTTTTTTAGAAAGCAAAGATAACAATAGTAGACTCTGTTGCTTGTTCAAAATGGCTTTTGGCCACAGTTATTCAGTTAACTTTTTCCAAGCCCTGGCATTCCAGTGGTTGCAATTTCCTGACTTTGTACACTTTTCATGTGTATTTGATTTGCCGAATAAATAATAATAATAATAATAATAATAATAATAATAATAATAATAATAATAATAATAATAACTATTTAGTAACTTAGCAAATTACTACGCATGTACATACGTAGTAATTTGCTAAGTTACTAAATAGTTATTATTATTATTATTATTATTATTCCCTTATGTTTGTCTTACATGTGAAAAAATCCAAAATAAGAGCGTGACAGACAGGACAAGAAAAACGTGACAGACGGGACATGTACAATTCCTATGGGAGAATTGGACAATCTGTAAAATATACATTTCCAGTCATTTTTGGGAGTTTTTCTGAAATAAATTGTACCTTTACTGACAATAGTAGTTGCTAAAAGATAAAATCAGCATTAATTTTGATATTTTAATTGATTGAGGTAGGTAAACTAAGAAATAATCAAATTTTTCATAGTGCAACACGATATCCAATGCATGGGACTGTAGAAAATCCTAAAATCCCCCCAAATTACCTAAAATGTTGTTTTTTGCAGGTTATTTAAGTTGATAATGTCATCCACTATTGTGATAAGCCTATTAAGTGACAGTTGGAGCTAAACAGATCATAAAACAGCAACAAACTAGTTGAATTAAGAAATGAATAGTAAAAAGGAGCGTGACGGACGGGACAAAAACGTGACAGACGGGACAGACGGAACAAGATAAAAACATTGATAATTATCTTCATAACATATATTTTAACAAAAATTAAGTGTTAATGTAAAGGTAATAGGCCTTAGTTAATAAATATAAAGTTTGACCCAAAACTAATCACAGGTTTTTGCTAGGAATTAATTAATCATTAAAAAACGTGACAGACGGGACAAAAATTGAGTTGAACTTTGACCTCCAATAAATATACGAAATACAGGTATTTTGGGAAATTTTCAATATTTTCTCTTCTGCCGTGTTGTTTAGCTTATATGGTAAGAGAAGAATAAAATAGGGTTCGATTTTTTCAAATGTCCCTTTAGTATGAAGATAATTATCATTGAAAATCATCATTTACAGTAAGTTCAAGTCATGCATTATCAACTATCAGGAGAAAAAAAAATCCACAACAAACTTAATGTTTTTAGTTTTAGTAGACATTTTCATGGAATTGCCCATGTAGTAAAAAGAGATTCTCTATTGATTCACATACATTAAAAAAAATGTTAGGGTGGAAAGTTTCTTTTGATGCATAATGTACTTTCTACAGTACACGCTTCCTATGTCTATTGTATGTGTACTGACTTCCAGAAGACTCTATAATGAGCTGAAGCACAGAAGTAAATTACAGATCTATAATTGATATATTTTTAGATTGAAACCATATCCTCAGACGCATGCTAAATTGTTTTCCGCATCGTTTAATATCCCGTGCCAACGTTATAGATCACTTATATGGTTTCTTATTTGTAAGTTGTAACATTGGAGATTAAAGTCCGAGCTCATCATTACGTGTCCTCAATATCAATTTCAGAATTGTGTAACAACAAAAAAACACTTTCTTACTTTGTAATAATTGCATATTTGTAACATTGGTGATTAAATGAGCTCATCATTACGTGTCCTCAATATCAATTTCAGAATTGTGCAACAACAAAAAAACACTTTCTTACTTTGTAATAATTGCATATTTGTAATGTTGGTGATTAAATGAGCTCATTATTACGTGTTCTTAATATCAATTTCAGAATTGTACGTAAACAGTCCAATTTGCATACTCTGTATGTATTTAATTGCATGTATTTATTACATCAATTGTGTATATGTGCAGTGTACACTAAAATGTGCCTTTGCATACAAAAAAAAATGATAAAGAAAAGTCTAGTAAGCTAAAAATGCTTGTTTAGAGTAAGGCCAAAAAGAAAAAATTGTTTGATTGGAGTAACGGGCAACCAAAAATTAGGGTAGGTCGGTAGGGATTTATTTATTTATTTATTTTTTCTCTGCACAAATACACAAAAACACACACATAACACATCGCAATTGCAAATTCTATTGCAATTTTTTATTTATTTATTTATTTTTTAAAATTATTAAAACAAAAATTTAAAAAATCAGAAAAAACCTCTAGGGTCGGCGTGCATTAGCGCCGGCATTTTTAGGGGCGGGCGGGTTACGCCAATCCAACCATTTATTTTTCATGGCCTAATGGCAACGGTATTAATATTACCTACTGATATTTAGAATACAGTCTATAGACTACATGTAGTTGATTTACGCCAAGGGCTTTTGACGAACTCATCACATTCTAGTGTCATCTGATACTTGTTAAATGACAGCAAACAATCAAACCATAAAAGAGTCCGATTATATGGCAGTTAATGAGTTTAAATACATTGTGCAGGGATTTGTTGGAGAAATTTGGATGCTGTTTAGCATTATGTTTGATGTCTGATATTTGCAATGGTGCGTTTGTAAATAAATACATTAATAATATGCATCATATTGGAGTTGGGTTTATAGGAATAAGGATGCTGTTGAGCATGTGGTATATGCATTTTCAAATATTTACATTTACATTTTTATAAATAAATATGTTCACAGTATGTCTATTGGGGTAAGGTTTGAGGAATACAGATGGTGTTTGATGTATGATAAATGCACTGATAAGTTTGCAGCTCATGAGGCAAGAGTGCGATGGCACTAAAGATAAGATCAGGATCACATGCTAGGAGGTGTGCGTGGTTGGATCAGGGACTCCCATTTCCCTGGTTGGATCTCTAATTTGGATCTTACATTTATTACAGGGCTTGACAGTTAGCACTTGCCCTATTATTGCCCAGGGCAAGTGAAAATTGATGTTGGGCAAGTAACATGTCATAAATGGCCTAGTTTGGGCAACTAATTATTGGTCAACACGAGAGAATAATGTAACTTTTATGTATAGATTTCATCTTTTGTAAGTGGGCAAGTAAATGTTCTGTTCGGGCAAGTAAACTTTGATAAGTTATGATTTGACTTACCCAAATGGGCCAGTAGAAAAAAATTAAGTGTGTAAAAAACACATTTTTTACAAATTTTATTTTATTTTTATATTTACTCTTTGTTCAGATTGCTGGTGTAGAGTTTGTGTACTTCATCCAGACAAACGATCTGAACCTGAAGGAGAGGACGTTGAAGATCGAAGCCAAGAATGAGAGCTTCTCTATCAAAGTCAATGTAATTGATTGTACAAATAAATTTGATCTCATTCTTGGCAGATTTTATGATATTGATTGACAAAAGTTTAATTGTTAAAATATATTTACTCTTTGTTCAGATTGCTGGTGTAGAGTTTGTGTACTTCATCCAGACAAACGATCTGAACCTGAAGGAGAGGACGTTGAAGATCGAAGCCAAGAATGAGAGCTTCTCCTCTCGCATCGGCATCGTGGAGGGATGCACATACACTGTGAGTATTAGACTATTCCCCTACTACATGTAGATTGGGCAATCCCCATCTTAGAGTTATTAAATACAAGACCCACCAGGTTCCCGTAAAAAATGGGTTTATTGTCAGGGTGTTAGGGTGTTAACTTATCTGCAGGGATGCCAGAGTTCCGGCTATAGCCGGAATTCCGGCTTTTCCGTTTTTTGTACAAAAATTCCGGCTCCAAAAAAAACAAAACAAATTATTTATTTATTTTTTTATTTATTATTTTTTTTTTTTGTGTGTGTTTTTTTTGTGTGTATTTTTTAAAATATATATTTTTAAGAGGATAAGATCCCCGAAATAGGCTCAGATTGCACCAGAGAGCATCTGGAACCCCAGAGCTAAAGGTCTAAAGGGACTTCGCGCTCGTGATGTGCGCTTTGCGCGCATTATTTTGAGTCTCCACAAATTTTCAGGCCCTGGAGCCATTTGCCACTGGCATCCCTGTATCTGTCAATGTAAAGATTTGGCCCAAAACTGCTTTGAAATTGACTATTTGAGCATTAAAATGTTCGAAATAAGGCAATCTGTACACAGATAATTCAATTCAACCGCATACTCTGCATGCGAAAGCTATGCAAGTGTAGCTTTCGCATGCCTGCATTGCATATCGGGCTTGTCGACCAGATCTCAAGCCCAGCAGAGCGGCACGGACGGGCGGTGAATTTAGGCCAAATCTCACTGGCGGCCTGATGAAGTGAATTAAAGTTCCACCGATATTTCTGCATAACAATTCTAACGTCCGGTTTTACCTCACAAGCCCTTTTTTAATACTAATTCAACAATATTGATCGATTAGTTTGGCCAATATAGATGTTTTTGGTAATTTTTCCATTACTGTTTAATATTTGGCTTTAACAAGCAGCTGGTTGTAATGAAAGCAAGACTTTTGAGGATATTAGGCCATTTCTGGGCTCATGATCAATCACAAGGTACAGCTGTTCACAACTACCTGCCCACGCTGTCTTTTCTTTCTCCAGAAAGACCATTTCCTGGTGTTTTGTCGATATCGTTACCATAGCAACCTGTGGTTTATAGTTTCCATGGCGACCTTGTGACACAGTTAGAAAATTCTGGACGGGAGATGTTTGACAGTTGTGAATGAATGGTACACTGAGCATGAAAAGCAATTGTGTGTAAAAAAAAAAATCTGATTCATGACTCTGTGAAATGGAAAGGTCATTTGAAAGCCATACTTTAGAAATTTGTCACTCCATGATCAATACATTAAAGAAAGTGAAAATCTCACTTGAAAGAAATAGCTGTTACAGCAGTACGTGTGAATTATTATTATTTTTTTTGGGGGGGGGAAAGTAATGACATTGACTGATGAACATTTCCCATCCATGGATACTAGTAGTCCTGACATTTAGCACAAGAGAATTATAATAATTTGTGTAGTGAAATGGTTAAATAATAAACCGCAACTCACAAATAGTATGCACATGTGTATTATTAATTTAGTGAAACACTGAAGCATGACAATATAGAAACCAAAAATAAAACAGATATATATGGCTCTGCAAATATTTTTTTTTTTTTAATTTATTTTTTATTTTTTTTTTTTTGGGGGGGGGGGAATTGTATTGTTAAAATATTATGTAACTAGACAATATTTTGTCTCATGACCTAGCAGATTGTTGAAAATATCTATTTAGAACAAGTTTTGTCAACGGGGTAACCTGTGCGTAATAATATGATTATGAAATATCCCCCATAAATCGATAGACAGGAATGTCCGTGATGGAAATAAAAGTCAGCTACACAAATTTGTATCGTAGAATATCTTATACTGTAAATGTGGTAATATTCTCAGATTTCGCGCTGAAGTCGGCGTAACCAGCAAATATAAATTCGCTATTTGCCATGTGTGTGAACACTGGCTCAGCCGCGAAATTAAAAATCCGCGAATGTGTTTTTGTGTCGCTCAGCTCGAAATATTAATCACGCGAAAATAACGTTTACAGTTAATGTTTTTCAAGATAATGTGTGCAACGAATCATAACGTTTTTATTTAATTTTTGTTTTCATTAATTTTAATTTTTCAGTGGGATTTATCTTTACCTCCCTGTAGTTTTAATCATTGATTGTTGTTGCTTTTATTTTATTTCCTAAATATTCAAATTAATTTTGAATTCGTTTTTAAATCTGGTTTCGTTACACACACACACACACACACACACACACACACAAAGCCAGTAGGTTGGTTTTGAGCTCATTTTCATTTTAATTGTTTTTTGCCTTACCCACACAAAGCCAACATGTTAGGTCGGTAAAAATAGAACAAATCAATATTCAAGCGGCAATGCTAGTGTTTTGACATTGGCGCGCTTTGCATCCTGAATATACAATACACTCTCAGAGGAAATGGTAGTCAATAATCTATGCGAGTACATCTTTAAAGGGATGTAGTAACTTTATTGGCACGTGCAGTCCATTTGTAGTGCATTTGTAGCTTCCCTAGTAATAGCAATATAGTTTTGCATTTCACTCTACAAATACATACCCCAATTTTATGCCAAATCCCTGTATGATACATTGTATGTAATTTCTAACTAAAAGTTGTTTTGGCTTGAAAAAAAAGAAAAAAAGAGACACACCATCTTTAAATTCTAATATGGGCAGAAAGGTTTGTGTCTACCAGCGAATGCCTCGCTATCGCTCGTAACGCATCTCTTGTTTAAATTGATCTTGCAGAGATCGTTGCTTCTGGAAATGCTATTCCATCACCATCCTCCCTGTGTTTGTTTATCCGGTACCTAATGTAGTTGACTTGTTGTCCTTCCTTAGAATTCTTTTTTGTTCTTCTGTTTATTTATTTGTTTTTTTGCTTGAAGATTGCAGAGTCAGTCAATATCTTATGAATTATACAATGTAATTTTAGTTTGTTTATTCGGAAGTTGTTTGACTCACTCTTCCTCATTTTCGTTTTTTTTCTATTGTCATTGATTTCTCTTTATTTTTTTGCTTGAAAAATGCAGAGGATATCTCATATATGAATAATAGTAAAATACAATGTATTTTGTACACAACTAATAGCATTGTAAGTATACATTTGTCTGAGAACCAGTGGGCGTTAGACTCTAAATACAAAGTCTAATATGTCTAGATTATAAACTATATTAAATTAGGCATGGTAGCCATAGAATTCTTTCATATATGCACTCAATTATGTACATATAAACATACATTTGTGCACTTGTAAATCTAGACTAGTGAAGTAAAAAGCAAAGCAAGGATTAGTATTTTAGATATCTCCAGGGAAATTAAATGCTTTGAGCATCAAGAGACGTCAAAGGAACAATTTAATCTGAAACTGAATACTATGTACACAAGTTCTATAATATGTTCTTTGTTATTGGTTGTACATTTACGTCATGCGAACAAACATTTGGAATCGTTTTTGTTGTAATAGTAATGCTCAGTGCAGTAGTCTCTGCTCCAGAGAAACATTTAAAGGGCTACTCCTGTTTAAAGGGGTAGGATTTGACCAAACTTTTTTGTAATGTTTCTTATGGAAATTTTCACCACTTAAAGGGACTTACCGTATTTGTCGGTGTATTAACCGCTCCGATGTATTAACCGCACCCCCAACTTTGGCCGTTTTTCCATGAAAAAAAAAAAAATTTGATAGTATAATTCTTGATTTTTAGTCTTTAGATGGTCAGCATTTTCTTAGGAAAGGTACCAAAAATAGCTTATCTATCAGAGAATTTTTGCATATGAATTTTGTTTTATTTACTGAAGTCTCCGAAGTAAATAAAGAAAATTATCAGGCCTTCTTCACAGCAGAAGAATCTATAACTTCTGTTGAATTTGCCACACGGATCACTACACATGGGACTACATAAAACGTTAGACCACAAAACGAAGATTTCACCAATAAAACAATCAGAACGGAGATTTTAAAAAAAAATGTACCTTAATGTTATTCCTTCTTTCTAGTTCAAATTATGTTGAATCTACTCTTGAAAACTGTTTCAGAAATAGTAAGTAATAATAGCGAGTAATACGGCATACGATCGTCGTCGATATGGATGAAACGATTCTCAAACGTTGACATCCAGTCCGCCCGGTACTAAACAAATGCTCCGATAGCCCGCCATATCACTCATACACTTTGCGTGAAGGTTATGGGTCTATTTTGTTACGCGAGATCCATCCGCCGGGAATTGGGGAAATCCCCGGCGGATGGATCTCGCGTAACAAAATAGACCCGATAACCTGCACGCAAAGTATATGAGTGATATGGCGGGCTGTATTGGAGCATCGGCGGCCGGGGGTCGGGAAAGAGAATCCCCGCCTGCATGCTCGGCCAAGTGCCAGTCGCGCGGCCGGGTGCATGTTAGGATTCGTACTAAGATCGAAGCAATGATCGTGAATCTTCAAAGCTGCTTTCGCAGCAACAACGAGCAATATTTAGGAAGAGGTAAAAGAGAAACATAAAAGACACTGCATGACTTGTTTTGGGGGGAATATGCTTGTATTTTCCGTGCATCGTATGAGTATGAATGCCTTGCTGATGTGGACTTTGGTCACTTGTGAATCTTATCTCCGTGTATTAACCGCATCGTATTAGGGCCCGGCGCTGGCTAGGCAATTTGCGTGTACAATTTTCCTATCTCCGTGTATTAACCGCTCCCCCCTTTTTGGAGCTTTTTTTTGAGAAAAAAGGTGCGGTTAATACACCGACAAATACGGTAGTAACATTGTCCAAAACCTCAAAATCCAATTGAAATTCTAGCGGTTTCCTCATAACTTGTTGTATTCTTATTAACAAAAAAAGCATGGGACAGGTTTCGGTTTTTCAAATTTCCATTTTGTTAAAAAGATATTTACGATTGAAGTGTTCAGATGTCAAATTATCCAACGGATCGTCAGAACCGTGTACAAAGTGAGTGCAATAAGTAAGTGAATTTCACTTTGCATTTTTGCTCATTACTCAGCCATATAAAGTCCATTTTACTTGAAATTTTCACACAACACCCAGTGGACATATCAGATAACAACAATATACATTGTATCAACCACTCATCGCTTTTTGCCCATGTCAACAAAGTTACTAGATCCCTTTAATTACATGTAAGTACACCCATTAAAGTGGTAAAATATACCTTGCAAATGCCTCCCCAATTATAAAGTAGAAACTACTTACTACTTAAGTGCTTTCTATATGGGCAGGGCTCAAATTTTGCTGGAATTCTGCTCACATTTTTTTATCACTTGCTATTGGCAAGAAAATGAGCATCTAAAATTCTAAAAGTCTTGATTATAAAAGTTTGTAAATTTGACTGACCCAACGGTAAAGGTTAATCTCTGCGCTTGAATATTTGGAAAAAAATGATACTCCTCCCCCACATTATATTTCAGCTCTTTGATTAAAACTATGTAAATATTAAATTACCGCATTCCCTCCCATCCACCCACTGCCCATTTGCGATATTCAGTCGAAAGTTGTAAACAACTTGTTTCAGTTTGTCCAATAAATCCTACCTAGAACTCAAGGTCGGGGGAAAATGCTAAATTGACAATCTGTAATTGCGATCCATGCTGAGATCTTGTGGTAAACAATTGCAACTGCATTATTTTATAGGTCTGTTTCAGGCCCTGGTCTGTTTACCGTATTGTTAACCCATTGCCTAGGGCAGGGGTCCACATGAAATGTTGCTATTTTATGAATTTCCTCTCAATTTTTGGTGGCCCAAAGCATTTACATTTTGTTTGATTCTCTAGAACCCAATGCTCAAACTTATATAACTTGTAGATCATGCAAGTATGAAAATAGGACAATGCAGCCTTGCAGGTACATGTACAAACAAAATGTATTAGTAACATTATTCAAAGTGTGGAGGGAGAAGCAGAGACCATGTACACTCATTGAGTTAACCAAAATTGACATCCTTCCCCCAATAACAAACAAAAACAATACAAAGGCATACATTATATATTTATCCACGTCATCAGTAATAGAATCCGAACCACCTTTAACTTTGAATACGTGCGAGTGGGGCTTTTAAATATCTCATCTGCCTATAGATAGATGCTGCCTCCATTTGAATGATGGATGCACTCAATAATTATGTGTATGATCCTTGAGGTTTGACAACTGAATGAATAGGTGGCGCGGAGATGAATATTTAATATCCCTTTGGAATCGTGCGGGTGATAAAAATAGTTCACAGAAGATCAATACAAATATTTATGAGGTGTTCCGCCAGGTTGGGAATACACTGCACGAGGGTTCAATGATGTGTTTGTTAATGTTATTGTACACTTGCGTGGAAAAGTGATTTTGTTTGGATTTTAAAACCAGTTCAGGACTATTTTATTTGGGTATAACTTTCATAGATTGCAGCCCGAGTATTTTCTAGACCAGTCCTGAATGCTTTGCTTGCCTCGGATTTTTCCCCCTGAAATTATTATATTGACATTGAATAGCTTGAAATTGAAATTGATACATTTTCATAATATCTAGACAGTAACAAAAGGGATGAAGGTCGCTAACATATTAAAGTGTCCAATTTGATAGAGCTGGCATTGTTTCGATGCATGCGTATTGTAATAAATTCATGTTGCATTGTTATGATACACATACATACATGTATGGTGTATTGTAATGAATCCATGTAATTGCAATCAATACAATTACTAGTCATGGTAGCATGCAAACTATAATCACGCGCATCTCTTTTGTTCTTTTTACCTTTAAAGGGAACCAACACCCCAAAATAATATTCTCATAAATGAACTTAGGTAATCATTTTCGTAGTCTATTCCACCAATATGTACAGAAAAAAAGGTTTCCAGACATTCTAGAATTTGAAAACTCATCATTGTACTAAAGTATGTGTTCATGGGTCTGCAGAAGAAGACTTTTAGTCTATTGTAAAAAGGACGTATGCATTCTGTTGTCTCCTCTATGCTCCTAACGTAATTGACACACTCGCAAACGTTTGGCGCTTACAGAACCAAAGGCCCTGTTGGTTCTGTAAGTTTTGATGATTAATTACATTGTTTATGAATTACACAAACCTTTGCAAAGTGTTGGACATCTATTTAATATCTAACAACGGTACCAAAACATATGTATAAGCCTGTGTTGTTCTTTGTGTGGTGGTCCCCTTTAATGTTAGCTGCATAGAGACCCAGCAACTTTGTTCTATGGGAAAGATGGTGAAGGTCAAAATGATAGAGAGTGGAACAAATACTTTTTAATATTTTGATTTCTTTATTATTGCTATCAACAATGGTAACATGCAAAATAACATAACATTGGCATATAGATTTAGGTGTAATTTGCTGAAAAGATGAAGGTCAAGTTGAGTTTTTGATGTTTGTTTGAATATTTGTATTTCTTTAAGGCCCGGTCACATATCACAGGATAGCTTAAATGGATGCCCGACAGAGAGTACAGTTTTCAATCCATTTGTCTCTGTTCGTATCGCTTTCTTGCCCGTTCTTTGTCAGGCGATGTACGTTGTTCTAGCCAGCAGAATGTTTTGTGCATGAGGCAATGGAGACGAATGTCAAATTTCACCACCGGATAATTTTATTTCGCAAATTTTCTATTCGTCGGGCATCCGTTTACGTTATCCGGTGATATGTGACCGGGCTTTTAACATTGATATCAATGATGGTAACATGCAAAGCGCTATTGCTACATGTATCTCCTCCCCTTTTGTATATATTGCAAAAGATTTCTTAGATCTAAATTGATGAAAAGATGAAGGTCAAAATGATTTGAGTTTCAGAAGTTTGTTTAAATATTTTGATTTCTTTTTCGTTGCTATCAATGATGGTAACATGCAAAACATTATTGTTATTTCTTTCTCCATTTTGACGTCATATTAAATTCTTCAACATGTTCAAACTTGAATTCTTATATTTTTAAATTTAAATTTGTTATAAAATTTGCATTTTCAAAAATATATATCAATGCTTGTATTAAAATTATGTTTTTCTTTTGATTTACTTGTCTCCATAATTAGGTCCACCCAGAAAACTCAGACTGGACATGCTTTGAGCAGACGGCTAGTCTGGAGGTCAAGTCCTTCTTTGGCTTTGAGAACACAGTGGAGAAGATAGCCGCAAAGCAATATGCTGCAAACATCAAAAAGGTATTTATATTTACATGTATTCATGAATGGTATTTTTTTTAACACGCATGGCAGCAGCAAACGAGCTGAATTGCACGTGCTAAACATTCAATTAAAAAAAAACGAACAATGCAATTCATATTAATAAGCACAAACCATAATCGTGAAATTTAAATTACATGTTTATATACATTATTTTGAAAACCACATAATAAATTCTAATATTAAAAGTTACATTCTTGCATTCTTACATGGCAATTGATATTTTTAATTTTTAAAGGGATAGTTGAGTTTTGGTAGAGAGGGCGCTAGACTACTAATTTTTTTTGTGAGGTAATGAAAAACTGAGTGTAAAATTTGAAAGAGCATAATATTTAAATAATAAAATCATCTTTGTTTGATCAAAATCGGTTCAGAGACGGCTGAAATATCCATAAATATAACAATTTGTAATAAAGCTGGGGCCCCAGGTTTATTAGAGAATTTTGAACCAGCCGTTAAAAATTCAAAAAAATGCTTCCTCTTTTCAAAAAGTTACATAATAGGTATTTAAATAGTTGTTGGTTATTTCTCTAGGGCAATTCCAAGCAAACATTGACATAACCACTGATTTTTAAAATTCGTTGTACCATAACAAATTTGGTATCAAATGAAAGCTAAAAGATTGAACTTTCCAAAAATGTATTTTTTTTTTGAAAAAAAAAATTGTAAACTATTATTTTATTGTTAATATATAGCATAAATTAATTTTCAGTTATTATCACAAAACATTCAATTAAATATTAAGCATAAAAGAACTGCGAAAAGGAGTTTTCATAAAATTTTATTTCAGTGTTGATAGGATCATTGCTACAATTTTTCAGATAAATATCAATTTCGTCATTTTCGCTCTTCGTTCCGTTTCAGTGACTGTCTCATTTACAATCATTAATATGTCACAGCGTTACACTAAAAACAGATATTTTTAATATTTCTGGAAAAATATGAATGGGAATGAAATAATTTTTTGTTTTCTCTGTATTAGCCCATAGGGCTATAATATGCATGCTGAATAGCAGCATTATCTTTTACCGCTTATTAATATAATCAATATCAATTTGGTCACGGCGTTACGTTTTGTGTAACGCCGTGACGCTACCTACTGGATTCCCATTGACATAACACAGTAGACATAATCAAATAGTGTAAGATTTTTTTTGTAGGTATGCTTGGGCATTGCTCATGCTATAATTATATGAATAGGGTCAGTTGATAATGTTTCCATCTCAAAGTTACCTGAGTCATGTATGTGTATGGGTTGTATGTCCGTCTGTCTGTATGTGCATCTGTACATCAGTGTTCTTTTTTTTGCAATATCTCAAGAATCGTTGGATGGATTTCGTTCAAACTTTGTACAATCCATGTATTTAGAGGTACGGATTATTGGATATGATTTTGGTCCATGAGGTCAAAGGTCAAAGGTCACATAGCTAACAAATATGCAAAAATTATATTATTATCAAGATAGTTTGAGAATCCTTGAAGGATAACATGATAATAATACTGGTATGCGTCCAGTGAAGTATATGACCTGATTAGGGAATGGGGTCATGGGAGGTCATAGGTCAACAGGTCAAAATATTGTTGTTGTTTTTTGTTCTCACAATTAAGTTCCAGAATCAATGTTAGAAAGAGTACTGTAGGTAAAAGACAATTTTCTGAAACTGTTTGGGGCACAGGTCAAAGGTCACTCGGATAATTACCAATTCAAAAACAAACATTTACTAACTCTGAAATCATGTTACATGAAACAAATCACTTGCAAATATGCACTGTGCAGACCAAAAATTAAACATTTGTATGTTATTTTGAGAAACAAGGTCAAAGGTCAGATGTCAAAGGTCTCATATTTCATTGTTACATTTAAGTATATATTTTGGTATTAATATTTGATGGTTCCATTAACTAACTTCTGAAATAGATAAGAATTTCAATTATGTCCTAAAAGATTTTTTGATCAATAGAGGGCGCTGTGCTGCAAATTTGTGTCATGCGGATGATCATTTAATAGCATCTTGGTTATATCACCCATTCATCTAGTTCTTTATTGATTCTGGATCACTACATTAAAATTATATCATATTATTCATCTCTTCAATATCTCCCATATATATAACATGTACAATTCAAAGGTCACGGCGTTACAGTCACGGCGTTACAGTGCATAGATACATTTATGATATCATATTTACTATGAGCTTTGGATTTTTTCAACATTTTTATTTGGATGTTCTAGCTTGATGTCTAGTACAAAGAATCAATGTGACAAAAGTGCAAAATGTTCCTGTAGTTCACAGAGTTTACTTAGTTTCTTAGCATGTAAGAAACCCATGTCTTTTTGCCGTCACGGCGTTACGGCAGATATTGATATTCATAATTAATAATTTATTGGGAATTTTGGTTTTCTTGCCTATTGCAACGCTCGAAATTGGCGTAGGCCCGATGGCCCGGGGCCAGTAAAAGTTGCGGTCGGGCCATTAAAAACATGAAAATGCCAAAGTTTGGTGGCCCGATCGGGCCACCAAATGTTTAAACCATAAGAAGACAACATCAAGGAATATGAATCTCAAGTTTGACACCTCTTAAAAACACTTTAATTGTGATTTAAATATTTGCAAGAAATGAAAAGGACGGACATAAAAAGTCGCAAGCGCACTTGCGCTAGTTGAATTAATCCTTATTTATGCCTACAAATATGTGCTATTTCCTCATATGAACACTCTCCCTTGAATTATCTACTTCTTGCATGATAAATCATGGTAAAATTAAACAACTTCCAGAGGTGTGTAATGACTAAAAGTAAAAGCATATGCTTATGCTGTTTTCTTAATTTCCCACACACCCCCTGGAAGCCTTTGCAACATGTAGAATATAAACATAGAACAACCAATCCACAGAGGGAGTATGTGTGCATACTAAGACCTATCAAAACACATGTCTAACTTTTCACATTCATTCATATTGCAAAGTGCAGTGTGCTTGCCTTTGCGATACCGTCCGCGATACCGTCAATAAAGGAGAATAATTTCATCTTTCGGATCATTATTCATATTTTTGAAGGTATTAGAAAGAATCATTTTTACAAGGTAGAGACTTGTGACTACTTGGAATTATTTTAGCTTGTAAAATAACAAAGATTTAAGTGATTTAATTTCCCGATTTGAAAAGTTATCTTAGCTATGCTCAGTCCCATGTGTGTTTTTTTGTGTTGGAGATTTTATGGACCATAAAATAACAAAATCGTACATGGAAAAGAGCTTAGTTTCATCAGTTGATGACTCTTAGATGAAACTGCTCGATTCTAGGTTTTGTTTTGTTTATTCAGTGATGGATTTCTTTAATGATGGTGGTAATTTTAACACATAACTTCCATAATTTACCAATTAATGACCAAGTAGTCATGACCATTGTTTTTCTTTGTTTGTAAATTTTATTTTCGGGCCACCAGAAAAAAAGATAATTTCGAGCATTGGAATACAGTAACAAATGAGGCTAAACATTGCCCAGTACCCTGAAACTATGAATATGGTTATTGTTTTAATTTTACTTTTGTTTTTCCTTATTTTTTTCGGGCCAGTAGATTTTGGTTTCGGGCCACCAAAATTGGAAAAATACTAATTTTACTGGCCCGACCGGGCCACCAGCAAAAAAAGTTAATTTCGAGGGTTGCCTATTGTAAATTATTGGTAGGATAGTGGTTACAGATACATATCAAAAGTTGGTTCTAGATATTTAGATTTTATGAGTTATTTGGACTTTCATTGTGAGAAACACCCTCTGACCGTCACGGCGTTTGCTTGGAATTGCCCTCTATCTAATCACTATTTCAACAAAACATCACATGCACAATATTTTATTCAAAATGGTTGAAACCGATGAGTGTTTAGAGAGCGCCCTCTTACGTTTTAACGGCTCTTTTTGAATGATAACATGATCTTTACTACGTCATTTGTAATTTTGTGTTCCTTTCTAGTTATAACTATTAGTTTGTAATGTAATGATGCAGGTTTTGGTTACTAAAATTCAGTTTCACCAAAACTGTACTCTCCTTACCAGAACTCAACTATCCCTTTAAGTTTCAGCTTATCGTTTTGTTCACACCAAAGAAGGAATATTCCTAGAACAACAACCATCGTCTAGTTTCTGTATCTGTATACATCCAATAAAAACATAAAGGATATATCATATTGCTTCCAATAAGACATTATCAATGAAAAATCCACCCGCACATTGTTATTGGAAAAAAGTAAAAGAACACTGCATAAAGGTTAGCCGTGACAGGTTACCGTTTTTAGGAAATAACATAACTACTAGTACAGCAAAAGTTATCTATCCCGGATAAGTGATATGAGGAAAGACCGGTATAGAAAGCTAGCCACTTTGATTAACATGGCCCCTCTATTTGCCGGCCCACAAACTACCAGTACTTTATAGCTAGTAGTAGGCCTGTGCAGTAGATTATGGTTGCTTACGTAAGAGGAATAATGAGATTAGCTCGAGCGATTCCTGCAAGGCGCCAGCCAGTCCAAGTTGAAGCTAGTGGCTCCACCAAGCATGGGAAGGGGAGATGGGGGGGGGGGGGCATTCCCCTTGGCCAATAAATAAGTGTCCCATTTGAAGGAATTCTTGCTCCCTTCAAGTTAGCCTACTCACTATGTGACCCAAGTAACGCATAACATTTCTAAAATATTTACAGAAGGTCTAAAAATCATTAGTTAACAGACACAGGTGAAGCTAGTAGCTCAGTCAAGGAGTTGGGGGCTAAAAAAAGTGCCACATTTCTAGGAATTCTTGCTCCTTCCTTGATCATTTATGATATTTTACTTGCCCAACATCAATTGTTACTTGCCCCGGCCAAGCAGGCAAGTGCTAGTGTCGATCCCCGCAGTAAGCCCTACAGTCTCGGCTCAGCATTGCCATGCCATGCTACTGGCTGTAGCTCAGGGCCAAGGTACTTATTACAGGGAAAACATTATATTTATTTCGTCGGAGGCTCCACTGCATAAAAATATCACTCTAAAATTAGTTTTTTTGCATCAATTGAATTCTATAATCTATGCAATTTAAGGGGGATCTTGTTATTGCTTTTCATGGACTCTTTTTCAGCATTTCAGGGGCTCAGTGCTCAATTCATAGAAAAAATAATATTTATTATTATTTTTTTAAAAATTAATTAATAAAAAAAAAAAATGTATAATTTTTTTTTAATTATTATTATTATTTAGCACTGTAAAATTTGCTTTGCATTGAACTCTATGCAATTTTACGGGGCTCTTTATGACTTTTGGGGGCTCTTTTGGGCATTTTAGGGGCTAAATCGCCCTGAACCCCCCTGTGTTTTTTTTTTTTCACTGGCTCAATTGCCCCAGCGAGCCCCTGGCCTGTGAAGCTTTTCACTGGTCCATAGACACATGACAGCAGGGAAAGCATGACATTTTTATTTTAGGGGGCTACTTTTTCAATCTCATGGATATCACAACATATTTCACATAATACCCTATGGTAATTTTAGGGGCTACCTACTGATTTCAGGGGGCTATTTTTTAAAATTAGGGGGCAAAATTGCCCTCGGCCCCCGTGTATTTCCTACCCTGAATTGACAGCCAGTCATACTGGGAAGCTATTCATGAAGCCGTGAAGCGATTGAATTACATTTACCTACCCACTACCCAGGGGTGTCAAGGCTATCACTTTGCTTGATTGATTCAGATCAAATAACTCAATTTCATGCATTCATTTTCAAATAGAATCATTAAATTTTGAATTTATTTATTTACATGTATATTTTTAGGATTTAAAATAACCTTGGTCGCATTATGTGAACATTCACCTTTAAATGCAGTGAATAATTTACCTCCTCAAATTTGATTAGCACTTTTAACCGATGGATATATATTTCAAATGAAATTCTGTACACTTCTATGGTAGAAAACTGCTATACAAAAGATATTTTGTATAGCAGTCATATTAAAAATGCATAGCAAATTGCGATGCGATACCAGGAAAATGATTCCCTGAAATGTACAGTCAAACCTATCTATAAAGACTATGTCTCATGGGATACATAATATGTGGTCTTTATAAACAGGTTTATTTATAAGCCATTTGCCATCTAGTAAGGTCAATATTACTGGTCGTCATTTAAGCGAGTGGTCTTTATAGACAGGTGGCTGCCAGAGAGCAGGTTCTAGTTGTTCCTAGAGCAGGATCAAGTCGCTCAACTGTTCATAATACTGTAAACGTGGTAATGTTCGCGGTGCATTCATTTTCGCGCTGAAGTTGGCGTCCGGGAATATAAATGCGCGATTTGCATTGCGTGTAAACACTTGCTCGCCCGCGAAATTAAAAAGCCGCCAATGTGTTTTTGTGTCGCTCAGGGCGAAATATTAATCGCGCAAATATAACAACGTTTACAGTATATCTATGATATTTTTGGTACATGCTATGTTGGTGATAAGAGCCCTACATGTAGGTTCATTATGCTTATTATATTTGTTCATTTACATGCAAGGTGGTACCCAGGAAATCAAGATAACTGGTCGTTATTCAGATGGTCATTATGGACAGGTAGTTGCCAGAGCAGGATCAAATCGCTCAGCTGTTCATAATTACAGATGATATTTTGGTACATGCTATGCTATGTTGGTGATAAGAGCCCTAGGTTCATTATGCTTATTATATTTGTGCATCACCCTTTCCAATATTGCATACCAGGTACATATAGAAGGACCCTCTCTCTCGCCCCTGAAAATGCAATCAAATTTCTATATTGAATCATGTGCATGGTCTGTAATGAAGTCCTACAAAATGTGCGCTCTCTCATAGACTCCTTGAATCTTTCATACAGCATGGTATTCTTGTAGGTGCTTTTGGACAATCAAATGTACCTACCAACCAGTACACAAACTTTATTTTTGTTTGTGGTAATTCAAAAAAAATTTGCAGCGGCCTCGCTTTCACACAGTTTGTTATGCCAGTTGGTCAAATATTAGTCAGTTTCATGTTACTTTTAAGATTTAAATACTGTTTTTGTTGCACAATTTTGGGAAATCTAACGTACAAATACACAAATTTGTGCATTTTGTCATTTTAATATATTTTGCAGTGGCCTTGCTTTCACACTATGCCGGTTTCTCAAATATTGAATTACTGAAATTATAATGAAAATACTGTATTAGTTGCAAAATTTCTGGAAATCTACTGTACAAATTAATACACAAACTTGTGCATTTTGTTAATTTTGATATTTGTTTTGCAGTGGCCTCGTTTTCACACTTAGTAATGCCGGTTGCTCAAATATGAATCAGTTTCATATTACTGAAATTATAATGAAAATTCTGTTCAGTATTAATTGCCACATTTCTGGATAGCAACTGAGCAAATATACAAAAGTTCTGTCAGAATCTCTGGCACGTGTGTGCAACACCAATGTCAAAGGAGCACAAGGTGGTGCCTCATTAGCTCGAGTTCAGATTATAGCCCGATTCAGAGATCGGATTTGGGTCAGATATAATCATGACTAAAGAATCAGCAGCTGACTATAGAATCAGCTTCTCATTAAAAATTCCTGTGTCTGAACGCTTACTAACGAAACGACGTATCGCTAGTGATGACTAGCGATACGCTGGTTTTATCGTCGTTTCGTACGAGAGCTGACTATAGAATCACGCTTATTCCGTGTGTGAACAACCGTAACTCGCTAATCATGACTAAGTGGGCGTGGCTTAATGCGAACGTTTGCTCGCACAGCTGCAGCGAAACAGCGCAGACAGAAAAAAATGACAACACACTGTGCAGTAGCAAACTGCGCACTTATACGATGTTCGGGGGGTTCCGCACCAACTGGAAAACAGATGTTGTTCGATATATGCTCTGTGCGTGTGAACATATACCAGGTTTGATTTAATCATCACTAGCGAAACGTCGTATCGCTAGTGATGATTCTATAGAGATGATTAAGGGATGAAAATGTTTGTGTGTGAACACGGGGCATGATACGTAGTGACATCTTGCAAACACATTGTGCACGGTGCGAAAATGACACTGCTCAGTGTTACGTAGTGCACACAAACTAGCATAGTTATGCATTTTGGCATAGTGGAGTTATTCGAACACATGACAATCTTTATCCTACATGTAGTAGGAAGCGCCCACATTTATATAGTGATTACAAAGCTATAATATGATGGTGCATTAGTGAGTTATTTTGCCAACAAACCCTATGTACTGTAGGTTCAAAAAGATTTCATGAGCTAATATCTTGAAAACCTTGGGTGTGTCTTTGCAACTTCAGTCGCAAGTACATTTGGCGCGCTGCTTTTGTGAGCGGTTTTTATTTCCGGTATCAAAATGAGCGTGCTGTGTTTGAAGTATTGGGCTATGGAAGACGTTTTCCCAGTGACGTGTGTCTACAGGCTTCATGCATCTTGCATGAGGAATGCAATCTCGCTGGCCGATTTTTTTCTTCTTTCTGGAAACTCCAATTACCTCTTGCCAGTATGAATAATCAGGGAGCTAATTTCGCTGATGGAAGCAGTAATGCAATCCTAAGATGATCCCAGATGTAGCAGACAAAAATATTCAAACAGGATGAAGGATTACCGGCAAAGATTTTGGTTCTATTTTCTTCCATCTTCATCTTCTTGAGTAAGGGAAGTATTCAATTTGTAGGTTTTCCCCACTATTTCATTGTGATTTGATTATTAGTTCCATCACAAATATATTTACCCCAGGGCTTTCAATTCAAATGGTGCAAATTGGCAACCTATTGTCTATGTGGGTGCAATTTTGCAATATTTCTGGTTTGTTAATGCAAGGTAAGGACAATTATATGCAATGTACCTTTTGTGATATCTACGTTCCTTCCTGTTTGCTTATAAGCGCCTGATTATAATTTATATTTGCAGTGCTAAAAAAGCAGAATAATTTTGAAATTAGAGGTTGACATCTAAAAATACATATTTTAATAACTTTACCATTTGTATAGAAGAACAATGTAAAGGAAATTACAGTTAAGTATGAAATTTGATTGACATAGTTTTGTAAGAGAATATTAATATTACATTCTTTGGAGCAGATCTAATTCCATGGAGAATGTGTGGTTTTGACGATATTACTTGACTATTCTTCCACAACCATCATTGCCAATTTCATCTCTTCCACTCCAATTCATCCTTCCATTATTAAGCTATCATTTCTGTGCCTCTTTTCTCTACCCCTCTATTCCAAAAGGTGCTAAATCCACTTTTTCAATTACGGAGAAAATCGGGTTTCTTTATCTAATTTTGTACACATGCCTATGGGAATATTATCATTTGCATTTCTATGATTTCCACATTTCTCTTCTGTCCCACATCCTATTTCATCCTGTCCTATCCCTTCTCTCCCCCTCCTCTCCTCCATATTCTCTCCCTTCTTTCCCTTCATTCCCTTCCTCCATCCTCTCCTCTCCTTTCCCCTGTTCCCTCACCCCTTCCTTCTCCCCTCTTCCTTCTTCCCTTCCTTCTCCCCTCATCCTTCTTCCCTTCCTTCCCCTTTCCTTCTTCCCCTTCCCCGCTCCCCTTTCCTTCCCCTCTCTCCACATACTCCTGCTTCATCTCCCCCTCTTACCCTCCCCAATCTCTCATCTCCCCCTCTTCAATCCTACCCTCACCCCCTCTCTCCCAATCCTATCTTTCCCCTCCCCCCTCCCCCTCCCTTTTTGCCTCTCCCCCTTCCCCTCCTCCTCCCCCCTTCCCCTCCCCCCTTCCCCTCCCCCTCCCCCTTCCCCTCCTCCTCCCCCCATTCCCCTTCCCCTCCCCTTCCCCTCCTCTCTCCCCTCCCAGTCCCAACCTTCCCCTCCCCTTCCCTTCCTCCCCTTTCACCCTCTTCTATCCCTCATCTTTCTTCCCCTCACACCATCCACTCCTCCCCCCTCCCCTCTCCTCCTACCCCTCTCCCCTACCCCTCTCCCTTCCCCCATCCTTCTCAACCACCTCCCCCCCCTCTCCCCCCTCTCCCAACCTTTCTCCCCGTCCTCCCATCTACCAAAATATCTATGCCTCCTGTTTCATAATCAGGTACTTGCGTCAGACTCTTGTGTTGTGTATTGACTCAGAATTTTTATCAGGATTGTTTGACTTGGAAAATGGACATGCCTCTGCATAAAATTCAATATTCAACAAAATATTCTCCATGCTAGCTCTTTCTATCTCTCTCGCTTATATTTGTATTTAAAGCATATTGTACTTCCCCAGCGTCAATATATTTACAGCAGGGAATATACTTGTATACGTGTATGCATGCCTTGTTTGTGTATAAATAGCAAACATTATGTATGCAGTGACAGTTATAGGTAATAGCTGAAAATTGCTTTGGACTGCAAATGTACAAATACTAATTTCTTCTATGATTGGATTTAAATGTATATATTTACTTTCATATACATTAGGTATATACATAGTATACATCGTATGGTTGTCATATCACTGTATTATTACAAGGTTAAAGAGAGTGGAAATTGTGCATTTTGATTATTTGTTTTAGTTTTAACCCTGTTATATTACAGTCATAATTATTAATCAAAACAAGATAAATAAAAAACAACATAATTTGGTGTAATAGCGGACTTTGGACAAATGGGCTTTGTTATTTGCATTAAATGGGCAAAGGGCTAGGGAAATGTTGCATGGAATATCGCCTTTTCTGTGGAAGTGCATTACCGTATTTGTCGGTGTATTAACCGCTCCGGTG
Source organism: Echinarachnius parma (assembly GCA_037951105.1). Taxonomy (NCBI): domain Eukaryota; kingdom Metazoa; phylum Echinodermata; class Echinoidea; order Clypeasteroida; family Echinarachniidae; genus Echinarachnius; species Echinarachnius parma. The sequence goes on along the minus strand of JBAMJV010002610.1, from coordinate 59,294 downwards.
TATTAACCGCACCCCCTTAAAAAAAAAGAAAAAAAAAAAAGGAAAAAAAAGTGCAGTTAATACGGTCGTGTATTAACCGCACCCCTTTTTTTGTTGTTTTTTTGTTGAAAAAAGGTGCGGTTAATACACCAGCAAATACGGTAGTTTTATTAGTACTTCGAATAAAGCTGAATCGGTTTAAATGGGCAAAGGGGTAGGAAAGGGTTGCATGGAATTTCGCCTTTTCTGTGGTAGTGCATTAGTTTTATTAGTACTTCGAATCAAGCTGAAACTCGCTAATAATAAGCAACGCCATGCATACCGCCTCGGTATTCACTCCACGTTACAGCGTGCTAATTGCATAAATTTGTGATCCAATTTTACTGATTGGTTTCTCAAGTATTGCTAATGGATAGATTTCACCCCTTCAAGCATTTCTTTTAATGAACAATAACTAAATGATGCTGGCGCGTGTGCCAGTTAACTCATTTTACAGACCGATGCATAATTCCTTCCGGTTTTAATGTTTCGTGTGATGATGAATATATGTGCAGGTGGTGAATATTCTGGAAATAGGTTTCCTATGAAAATAAAACGATCATAACCATATTGTTAAAATTAACACATTTAGCATGGAAATTAAATTTTAACAAGTATGATCTCATTATGATTTCTGATTAGGAATGTAACATTTATTCAAAGTTTGTATGAAACACATTAAAAAATATCGGATATCGCTCCTGGCGGTGGAATACCAGAGATCTGTTTTTATATAGCAGTACGGTAGTGAAAGGGATTATTAATAGTGAACTTAATTAATTGCTGACAGCGTGCACACGTCCCACTGATATTTGAAGTTATCTCCCACAACTTTCTCCAAGTTGCCAAGTCGTGTGTGAACATAAAATGAGGCGCAGTACTGACTTAATGGCTGACAGCATGTATCCCACTTGATGCTTAAGAATCTCTCCTACAACTTCTCCCAATTTGCTAGGTCCTGTGTGAACAAGGCAGAAAGATAAAGGGTACTGAAGTAATGACGGACAACTCTCCCACAACTTTTCCCAAGTTACCAAGTCCTGTGTGAACTAGGTGGAAAGTTGCACCACAGGACAGCATGGTTGTGTCCCAGGGATATTTGGGAATCTCTCTCACATCATACCCTGAGGTTGCCAGGTCCTGTGTGAACAAGGGTTGAAAGATGCAGAGTACTAAATAAATGGCAAACATTATTAGTCCCAGCGATATTTCAGAATCTCTCCCTCAACTTTCCCCAAGTTGCCAGGTCATGTGTGAACAAGGCTCAATGAAAGATGCACAGTACTGAATTAATGGCAGACAGCATGCGCCCCACTTGATATTGGATAATGCAGAGAGGGACATTGGGAGTATCTTTGCAGTTCCTCAAGGATATGACTGACATTTGCACAAGATATTGCGATGGGCAAACTAAAAATAATATTGAGAACTGGGACAGCTCCTTCAACTGGGATCCTCTAGGCCCTGTCAGGGTCAACCCGTCCATTATTAACACAACACGTAATAACGGTCATTTGATTTCAATGTTTGATTTTGTCTTGTATTCAGTTCCATTCAGTTTATTAATTTCAATCATAAAAAGAAAATAATATTACTTGACATATTTATTTGAATAGATAAATATATAGAGACAAATTATAAATGTCATGTGTTGCTATTGATGTATTAATTAAAATACTATTCAATATCTGGGCACAGTGATCGAGCGGTGTTTGATTTGAAACATTGTTACACACACACACACACACACTTTATAACCTCCAGAAATTAAAGATGTGCCCCCGGGCCACCATAAGGGCAAGCCCTGCCAATTATTACATAACAATGTGTTCAATTGATAGCCTTGATAGGGTTCACCTTGTGTGCAAAATGCATCAATTATTTTCATGACTAGAGAAAGGGTTTAAGGCATTATATAACCGGAAGGTCTGGAAGGGCAAGATTCAAAGGAGCTTTTAAATAAGTGATCAAGTCACAGTCACGTTCACACAGAAACACCCTGCTCTAAACCAACACTTCTGACCAACTAGGCAGGGCTCCACACTTACCTTTTTTGTCAGTGGCCCGAAAATTGTATTTCATGAGTAAACTTTTTACTATTCAAAATATCACTCTTTCCTGATCAAACCTGTGATTATAGATGAAGCAAGACATGGAAGAATACAAGATTTTTCTAATATTGTCCATGTCAGGTTGAAAATCTGCTTGCCCGATCGGGCCACCAAATATGACTTTAAACATTAACATTATTGCTGGCCCCGAAGTGCAATTTCACTGGCCCCGGGCCAGCGGGCCAGCGGGCCAGCGGGCCAGTGCGAGTGTCGAGCTCTGAACTAGGGATTAAAGGGTGGTTCGGATATGTAAATCAGATGCACAGTGCCATCTTGCGAACGCCTTGTGCATGATGCCAAATACACACTGGCTCAGTGTATAAATGTATATTGCACACAGACCCATATAGAGTACAGAAGCCATGACGTCATCAAAACACTTTTTTAGAATTTTCAAATTTGGACTTCATTTTCAGAAAGAGCATAACAAATTATGTCCAAATACCGAAAATCAAAGGAATAGGTTACGTATTAGCTGAGATATGCCCATCTGAATGAATTTTACTTCAATGGGCAATCAGTGTTATAGTGCACTGGTTCAAAAATTCATGAACCAGTGCACTATAACACTGATTGCCCATTGACAACAAAAATCATTCGGATGGGCATATCTCAGCTAATACGTAACCTATTCCTTTGATTTTCGGTATTTGGACATAATTTGTTATGCTCTTTCTGAAAATGAAGTCCAAATTTGAAAATTCTAAAAAAAATGTTTATGACATCATTTATGACATCACACTTCACCACTCTATAGTTACAAATTACAAACTGCGGTGGAACATTTAAACAGTGCCCTCTTCATACCCACATCTGACCATCTTTAAAGTTTAAAGACATGATATAACAGGAAGGGCAAGATTCAAAGGACCTTTTAAGATAAGTTATCAAGTCACAGTCACGTTCACACAGAAACAGTTGCTCCAAACCAACACTTCTGACCATCTAGTAGTTCTCTTACAATCGCCTTGTGCACGATGCAAAATACATATTGGCTCAGTGTGTAAATGTATATATCGCACACAAGCCTAGTTACAAATTACAAACTGCGGTGTAGCATTTCAAACAGTGCCCTCTTCATACCCACATCTGACCATCTTTAAAGTTTAAAGACATGATATAACAGGAAGGGCAAGATTCAAAGGACCTTTTTAAATAAGTTATCAAATCACTGTCACGTTCACACAGAAACACATGCTCCTAGCCAAAACCTTTGACCATCTAGCAATTTAACTGATTCCCTTAGAGATTCAGAATTCCCCATAGACTCTATACATAGCCCACAAGGTTCCCATATATATGCAAGGGAATTAGCCTTCAATATTAACACGTGCTCTTGGAGATTCCAAAATCCCCATAGACTTTGTACATGAACTGTTAGGTTTTCGTAGGCAAGAGGTTAAAACAAAAATCTGAATGAATGATAGTGATAGTGATAGTGTCCTGAATTATCCATTACTTAAATTGCAAGCTCCATAATGTATTGTTATTTCCTGCGAACATCAACAGGAAGGTCAACGTGCCAACTAATAATAAGCAACAATTAAATAAATAAGTACATTTTCTGTTTTATTGATTAAATTGTTAAAAATACAATGTTACATCAGAGAAGAAGTAGGGTCTGGTTACATGTTTTGTATTGTTAATTAATATTGTAGAAATGGAAACAAACTTGGGAATGGTTATGTTTTTTTTCTTCAAACATAAATTATTAGTAGACCATGGACAGTCATAGTAATTATTTTTAAACTCCATAGTTTCTTGTAATTTCCTACATTTGTTGACAATGGACAATTATATATTTGTTTTACTTTCTACACTACAAGATGTGTGAGGCAATTTTAACACGTAGTCATGTAATATGAAATTTGTTTTTGTATTCACAATTCAGTATTACTTTCATTGGAGAGTATTGTATTAAGAAACCCTTGACTTCGAGGAAAAAGTTTGCGATAACAATAAAAGAGACCACAAAACTGATCCTGTTTAGGCCGGCCTGCAATTACCAGTGATATATAGCTTCCAAGAATTTCTCAAAAATCTATACAGTCATGTATAAGATATTTTTTTAACTCTTTCATATCCATGCATTGTAAATAATGTATTGGGATACTACATGTACAGTACATTGAAGAGATTCAGAATACACTTCTGTATAAGGAAGTATACAAAATATACAATTTAAAAATTGGCTCACTTTTAGATTCAGACACTCCATACCATATTATACAAAACTTTGATTACATTTTTTATTTCATCCGTGGGGGTGGATTTTCTTGATTGATTTTTTGCCTAGAGCTACATGTACATAAAGTAATTTCATGAATATTTTCTATGATGAACCGTGAAGTCAGAACATACAAAAAAAATTCTGATTATTATATTCCATTGGGATTCAGAGGTTTAACCAATATCCTGTTTCTGTAGTTCATTTGAATTCAGAGTTTCAAAAGAAAAAAAGTTGTTTGATTCTGATTTCTGATCTTCATTTGACTTCTTTGTTCGCCCCTCTTTGCAACCATTGAAGTGCACACCCACATGGGGAGGAGTTGTTTATGAGTCAATGGAGGGCCTACTAAAAAGCTTGCGATCTTAGCTGTCTTTGTCAGGGGCATAAATGACAGAATTCATTGTTTATGGAATGTAGGTAGGCATTATTTAAAGGGATCTAGTAACTTTGTTGACATGTGCAAAAAGTGATGAATGGTTGATATAAAGTGTATGGTGTGATCTGATATGTTCACTGGGTATTGTGTGAAAATTTCATGTTAAATGGATGTTATAATGCCGAGAAATGAACAAAAATGCAAAGTGATACCCTCTAACTCATTGCATTGACTTTTTACACGGTTAAAACTATCCAGTGGATAGTTAAACATCTGAACACTTCAATCGTAAATATCTTTTTAACGAAAGGGAAATTTGAAAAGCCGAAACCTGTCCCGTGCTTCTATCGTTAATACGAATACAACAAGGTATGAGGGGGGCCGCTATAATTCGAATTGGATTTTGACAAGTCGGACAATGTTAGTGCATCCCTTTAAACAACATTAAACAACATACTTACTGACGTCGATGTGCTCAGCCATATTATGAACATCGTGCATTGCATACAATTTATGCATTTGCTATCTAGATAAATATACTTGAGCACGTCTCGATTGCTAGCGCATTGTATTCTGGAGCACTATGCACACAAATTGCCTGGTACAAAGATAATACAAAAATCATAAAATGTGAGTTAAGACTTTCGCAACCCTACATGTAGCTCCCGGCATGGCTGTCAAATAAGGAAACATTTCCCCAAGATAATCAGTGCATCAATGTCTTTAGTTTGGAACATTTGGGTTGACATTTCCCTGATGGAGTACAAGAGCAATTGGCTATATTTTAAAATTTCTGTAATTGCCTATAATAAAGTCTCCCTTGGATCCAACTTGGATGATATGAATAGACAGGTTTGACATTATATTGTATTCTTGAGTGTACTTTCATTAATCAGTTAACCTGGAAACTTGTTATTATTGATAAATGAGGCCAATTGAATCAGGTTTATTTAGAACTGCTCCTCTTCTTCCCTTCTATATTTTAGGCTGTGAACTTTTGCTTCGAATGAATTAATGTTTCTTTCATCCTGTAAATAAGTAGGCATGTTGTAAAACACTCTTAAACTTCATGTTGTAAAATACTAAACTTCATTTCATACAAAACACAAAGCATTTGACAAGGATGATGAATTACATTATAATTTACAGCAGGTACATTGTATGCAAGAAATTCTGATTCATTCATGAAGTTCGAACACTCGTATTAAAGTTAAACTTCCTTATTTGTTTTTACCAATTTCCCCAAATTTTAACTCATTGTTCTCAATTATTTCCTGGAATTATAGCAAATTATTAAATAGACTTCCAGGATGGTAACTATGTATATATATCTATGCATTTAACTATACATCCTTGTGTAGATCTATAAACAAATTTTACTCAGTCACTGCCTTCTCACTAAGCCACGTAACCAATATATTTATAGAACTTCACTTTGACTTTTGCCCCTTTTGTGGAAATTTAGGCATGTTGTAAAACACTAAATTCCTGACATTATAATGTGTAGATACTAGGTACTCTAGGCATTAGGCTAGGCATCCATCAAGTGGCACATACATGACATGCACTTATTAGCCTTCAACCAAGTCTTACCAATATATTTGTATACTCCACAATTTGTCCTGCTTTTTCATATTGATGGAAGAGTTACATGTAATGCCAAGTGCATTGGTGGCTTCTTGCCTTCTTAAATATAGAACATTCATCCATTTGCTTCTCATAAAATAAAATAATTGGTTGAATTAATCCACTTGTATTCATCTGTTTGGTAGATAAGTAGACGTGTACCATTTAAAAAACACATATAGAGTGTTCACTAATTGGCCTCTTACCAAGTCTTACTAATATAATTGTAAAGCTTCGTAGATACTCATATTAATTGTTGAAGGGTAACATTTTATGTCAAAATGGATGTATAAAGATTAAAGGGATAGTAAAGTTTGGTATTAGAGGGGGATCATCACGATCATCATCGTCATCATCATCATTATTGCTGTCATAATCACCATCATCATCATCATCATTATCATCATCATCATCATCATCATCATCATTATCGTCCTCATATTCACCATCATCATCATCATCATCCACATCATCATCATCATCATCATCATCATCATCATCATCATCATCATCATCATCATCATCATCATCATCATCATCATCATCATCATCATCATCATCATCATCATCATCATCATCATCATCATCATCATCATCATCATCATCATCATCATCATCATCATCATCATCATCATCATCATCGTCATCGTCATCGTCATCATAGTTTAAGGGTTTAGAAATTGTACCCTGTGTGTATACATGTAACCTGCGAACAGCTTGATGATTGTCTGCAAGAATCCCACACGTCAGATGTCTTAATTTGGATGGAATGGCGGGCAACTTTGACAGCCTCCCTGTCAACCATTACCACCGCTGATTGAATTATTGGATGGTATGCCATCACTCAGCGATGGCATAATGTTGCCATCATGGGGGTAGTGTATGCACAGAAAAATATTACCATTGGGTAAGGGGGTGGGGGGAGGGGGGGGGGGGGGCTTGGCTGGGCTTTGCTTTATCTGTATGAAGTTTCATAATGATATTCCTAGCTGGTTTTTAGATACATTGTGAACTAGAATTGCTAGACCGATTTTAAATATAATTATGATTGTTATATTTTGGCCCGACAACACCATCCTTTGTATGATGTGAAATTATTCTAAATATTCAGTTTGTCGAAACTTTTGTTGTTGTGCTTTGAGAGGGGGTGGGAGCCCCCTTAACTACCCCTCCCCCCTCCCAGACCCGTATGTCTGTATGATTGTGGTATGCACTCTATAATTTGTAGAATGTTGCGATACATAGTTAGTACTCTGTTGTAGAGAGATATTCCTCGGGGCTGTCAGAGAGGAAATGTTTTATAACTTGGGTGTTTTATTTGTCAGCTAGCATTAAACATGAGCAGCGGATAACAGTTTTTGACTTTTGGTCTCCATGTTCTCAACAGGGCTAAATAGATGTTAGCACAGGTATCTCGCAGGAATGCTTTTATATCCGTCTAATCGTTTGATCTTGGAATGCATAATTTGTGTTTCTAGTCTCCATGTCTTGATTGTGTCATGTTTCCGGGAATTCATGATTGGCCATGTGATTTCTTTTTTTAAAGAGGTGCTACTGTACCACAATACCACATCAGTGAGTTAACAACAGTGGAAAATATAATAATAATAAGTGTGATGTTCATGAAACATACATCTGAACATGTCTGTTGACCTTCATGTGAAGTTCAGGTTGGGAGCTTTTCTCTTTTGTCCGTTAAACCCTTGGCCAGGTCAGAGTAGTTTAGATGCTCAACTGTGTTTCCTGATTTCACCCATCGATATGGTTATCCCCCTATAGCGCCGCCAACAAAAGTTCTGCGCAACATCATTGATCTGGCCATGGCGAACAGATTCATCGGGCGTTCCGTTCAGAGCGGTATTACGTGCCCTCTATCAGTCGTGCGATATATGGGGGAAAGGATTATAAAGAGTCCAGAAACCTAGACTAGGTCAGAGGTGCTATTGTACTTGATTCACATTTAAATAAATTGCTTGTGGAGTTCATGAGACACTCATGTGACATCCATGTGACATCCATGTAACATCCATGTGACATTCATGTGACATCCATGTGACATCCATGTGACATCCATGTGACATCCATGTGACATCCATGTAACATCCATGTATGATCTAGTGATATTCCAGACACATCCATATATGTTGTTCATTTGAGGTCTGTATGATTCTCAGGATTAAGATATTTTAATTTCCCTTTTTCATCCTACCCTACTAGGGCAAAGAGGTTCTCCTGTACTACATCAATGAGCAGATCTTAGAGGGCATAGGGAGATTGCCAACCTGGGAGGAAACCCACATAGTTCCATGTGATACTCATGTGAAGTTCATGAGATTTTAATATATTTTTTTCTTTTCTTTTTCATCCTACCCTGCTAGGGCAAAGAGGTTCTCCTGTACTACATCAATGAGCTGGTCGAGGAGGGCATCGGGAGATTGCCAACCTGGGAGGACACCCATGGAGGTGTGGAGACGGTCGATGAGGAGCCCAGCAGGGAGGAGATCAGTGTCCCGCCCACGTCCCTCGAGAACGAGGTGGTCACCACGCCCAAGAGGAGATCCTCTACGCTGGAGAAGCAGAGATCGGTGAGGTTTTTTGCAACATTTTAAAAGATAAATGTCCTCCTTATGTCTGCAGACCTATATTGCACTAGATGTTCACAAACCATATCGTCGCTGGGCTGTTAAAATCTCAAATTTTGGTGAAAATTACTTTTTTTGATAAATGTGAAGTTTAAGGTGTAATTATGAATAAACAAACCAGCCCGTTTATAACTAGAAGGCCAACTTATCGCGCGCAAGTCACGTGTCCAATAGACTTTGTACATGGGCAAGATGGCGGAGTGACCCGATTTTTAAAGCTTCCAAGGACTACCACTAGACGTCATCGCATAGTGACCTAGAAAGACTTGACCATTCATTATGCTATGAAGTGCCTAGACTATCGCGCCTATTTTCCTGCGCACTGTCCTAGATTTTATCACGCTTATGAGAACAATGGTATGCATATGAACTTGTTTTATTGACCTCGATCCGGTGACGACGTGTATGAACTGCTCTGTGATTGGTTTATGTTGTCACTCTGGCAGAGTGACACCCCCCTGGGGGTGTATTATGACGTCACTATGAGAGAGAGGAGTTCTATTATGACGTCACAATTACTTGTCAACATATATCACTTCGAAAAGCCAATTTTTCTAATCGAGCTCAGAGAGGCTTAAAGTATGACTTTTGTCATATAATGTATTTGTTGTCGGGAAAATCATGGAATGTTCCCTTGGGATTTGAAATGCTATTTCAAATCCCTCGGAGAGGAACATTCTCCACCACCAGTTATCATCTGTATAATATTTTATCTCTTTACATTCTTTCGGTGTCCAGGAGGAGACAACCACACTAAGACCACACAGTACTGACGGTTCCATCATCAAGAACCGTCTTGCTTCCAGTACTATGGCTGAACAGGGCGGAGCAGTAGAGGGCGCTACAGCTTCGGCCGCTGAAGGTTTGACCCTATGAATACTCTCAATATAGTCAGTTCCTACATGCTGCAAATGATTTTTAAGTTACATCACACTTAAGCCATCACCATATCAGAGCCTCTTGCCTCAATGATGAAGTGAAGATAATAATAATTTGTAATACATTTATGTTTAGGAGAGAGTGTTCCAAAATGTGCACTTGTATATAATTTAGTATTTCCCACTGTTCAATTTTTCTGCTACATTTTGACAAATAAAATGCCATATTCCATGGTATTGCCTATGAGGACTTTTTTATCATTCCTATCATTCATTGTAATAATAATAATAATAATAATAATAATATTCAAACATTTATCTGATGCCATCTATCAAGAAATTCCATCTTTAGGCACTACTGCATTATCATTACCCTGGCTTGAGCAGTGATCAATTAAATCAAGTCAATTGTTTCTTTTATATTTCAAGAATCATATTATGAGTCAAGGTAAGTGCCGAGCTATCAAATCTAGCAGATCCGTCGTCTGGGCTGAAATGACGAGTACATTACTGTTACATGAAGCTAAATACTACATAAAACAGGTGGGAGAGAGCGGGAACGGGTACAAGCTAGGATGATCAAGAACAGAAGAGGGGACATCTAGAGGGGGAGAGATTAATACAGGAACGGGCAAGAGTGGACAGGAATAAAAAGAATCATAACACTCATCCTACATGTAATTGTCTTATTTGTTCTATTTTGGCAGAGGCATCCAAGGTGGACGAGGAATACATCAAGAAGTTCCTGGGAGACTTGGATCCCCTGCAAGAGAGCCGACTCATTGAACTCAGGGAGTGGCTGAGCGAGACGCATAAAGGAAAAGTGAGCACCATTTCAATTTATCAATACCATTTACGCTATTTTTTGTCATTTTTGTCGAGCCTTGTCGAGCCCACCGAGGTGGAGGGAGACTTAAGGGATCCAAATTGTGTCCGTCCGTCCGTCCTCCATCCGTCGTCCGTCGTCCGTTACCCTTTCAAAAATTTGAATAACTTTCCAACCCTGCATTTGTTTGTGACCAAACTTGATCGGTAGATGTCCTGTATGGGCCTCCATGATATTCTGGGGTCAAGGGTCACATAAGTAGGTCAAAGGTCAAATGAGCTCCAATGTTGCATGAATGCGCGCAAGTGGGCGAGACACTTTACGGCTGTCGCCTTGTTTAGATGAAGCTTCCATAATATCGTACATAATCATGTTGTGTTTTACATGATACCTTGATTTAGTTTTGAAATTATGATTAAAACTGTCTTATCACATATTTTCTTTGTATATCAATGGGGTTTAATCACAACTACCAATCACAATTATCTCAAATTGTTAAACGTTTCTTTATTGGGTTTTGCATAATAAATCCTTCATATCTTATGATTCAAATTGGCATACTTGCAGGGAACCACTAACAATCAAAATGTGTTTACCACATAGATTAGTCTGCATTGCTTTGATGTAGTTTTGTTGTTGTTATTTAAGGTAATTAAGGTTTATATTAACCCAACCTATGAATCCTAACTGACAGTGAGCTTTTGTTTTCTGTTCTCTTTGTATTTTCAGTTTTAAAAATTGTTGAATATGAATCAATCCTTCTCTCAATTCATCTCTCGAATCTTATCTAAAACAACCCACTTCAAGGCCCCCCCCCCCCCCCATGCCAATCTCCCACACTTGATGATCACTGCATCGCTGGCATTCAGCACAAGTTGGATCAGATGCACTGCACCTTATTGTAATTGTTACAACTTTATTTACATTATTTATGAATTTATGAATATTCCTATTTAAATACACAGATGCCTAAAGATCCTCACTTACTGCGGTTCCTCCGGGCGCGGGATTTCAACACGGAGAAGGCGCACGAGATGATCACGGTATCGCTGGCTTGGCGCAAGCAGCACAAGGTGGATAAGATACTCAGCACGTGGGAACCACCGCCGATCCTACTGGACTACTTCCCCGGCGGATGGCACTTCAACGATATAGGTATGACAAGCCTCTACCAGATTGCCGTATTTAGTATGTTTTGTTGATGTAAATCCAGCAGTACGTTTTCTAAGCAATAAATACGTTTTTTGAAAGGAAAAAAAGAAGAAACAAATGTCCCCCCCCCCCCCCCCCCCCCAAGGCAACAGGGCAAGTGCTAGTGTCAATCCTGGGGTATGTTAAATGGATATACACTATTGTCATGATCATTCAAAGGCTTTCACCTCCTACTGGGTCCCCATTTATACAAATAGGTTGAGATTAGCCAATTTGAATAAAAGGTATAGTCAAACCTGTCTTTAAAGTGTCCACCTGTTTTTAATCCGTTCGCTTCAATAATCTGAAATCCCCATTGACTTTGCACACAGCACACCCAGTTCCCGTAAGCAATGGGTTAACATGATTAATGTATTCAGTAGTTGATGCTTAGATCTGCACATTGGCATGTCCAATACTTATCACTGTTAATTGTCATTGTCATTTATAAAACAACAATATAATTTACTGTCTTTCGTTAGTATTCATGGCTAATTTGTGATACTATTCATGTATATTATGATCTGTTTCTCTAATTATTGTATATACCTCGGTGAGTTCATTAATGTTATTTTGATGTTTGTAAATATTGTTGCAAATGACACTGCAATTCAGCTTGTAACTTGTGAATGTGACATTTTGTTGAATAAAATACCATTATTATTGTCTTTGCGTCACAGAGGGTCGTCCAGTGTTCATCATGAGGCTGGGCCAGCTGGATGTCAAAGGCTTAATCAAGGCTGTGGGCGAGGAGGCAATACTCAGACATGTAAGTTACATTGAATGCAATTTTAATTGATTTGATTTGATTTGATTTCAATCACTATCCCCCCCTGAATTTTTTGTTTTCTCTTTCATTACTGTTGCCAGAAATAAAAGACTCATTGGTCTGTTTGGGTATGTTATGATGTTCTTGTCTCTTCGTTGTACGTGGGCAAAGTCCACTTTAATTTTCTTTCATTTAACTGAACAGTGATACTGATACTGGATAGCGTGTGATATGTGATACATTATTTGAAAATAAATATTTTTAGCTATGTCTTTTGCATTCTTAATGTGATATTTGTCATTACCTCGTATTAAACATGTACATCAGTTTATATGTTGTTAATACAATGTGAAAATGTTTGTTCTGTTTTTTTCCTGTTCTAATTCATTATGTGATATTTTCATTACCTTGTAGTAAAAATGTACATCTATTTTGTACATTTTGAGAAATGTAAGAGAAATGATCAGTCCATGTTATCTGTTCTCCTTTAACCCCTTGACTACGGGAACCAAGTGGGTTATGTACAAAGTCTATGGAGTTTTTTGAATTTTGTAGGAAACAGGTTAATTTTTTGTTTTTCATTTTCTTTTAGGTGCTTTCAATAAACGAGGAAGGGATCAGGAGAACGGAGCAGGCCACCAAAAAGACGGGCCGACCAATCAGGTAAAACTGTTCATTCATCCTGTGCTATTTTTACAGTCAAACTTGCTATAATGACCATGTGTGCTATAGAAATATCCCTTGTCCACCTATTCATAAAGATGACCGTTTCTGTATCGTAGGGATGCCATTTTTAGGCAAAATCCTGAGTTCACGCCCTGTACATTTAAAATTTCAGACTCATTTTAAAGTTATCCATTAACTTTATATATTTTTCCCCCAAAGTAATATTTAAGACTTCAATCATATACCAATTTCATTGTAAGATTCTTGAGAAGGATATGTAAGAATTTCATAGAAATAGAATAAAGTTTACCTAGTTAAAACAGAGAAAATCAATGTCTGATTGTATCCCGATCGTTCTCGTTAAGTATCCGAATTCAGACGCTCTCAAATTCAATATTAAATATATCCATGATTATGGAGACATTTAAAAAATCAAAGACAATTTCATTCTTCTGTTACCATAAGCCAAACAAGGTACAAGAGAAGTGGGAAAGCTCCAAGTGATTTTGGTAGAAATGTACAAAATTAATGGATCACTTTAACAATTTTTTCTGCAAATAAGGCATTATAACTGAGTTTACATGTAGCTCTCTTCTTGTAGCTTGCTGGTATCCCCGGTATCTTGAAGATGCTTGTAGGTTTAATGGATGTCATATGTTCTATCTTAATTAGTTCATAAGCACACAAAATAAACTGATGTTGTTTTACCTAAAAAGTCATGGGAAAGGTACCCAGTGTAGAACAACGTTGCAAACCTAACAAAGATGTTGTTTTTTCCCCCTTCCCCTTTTCTCAATCTCAGCTCATGGACGTGTATCGTCGACTGCGAGGGGTTGAGCATGCGCCACCTCTGGCGGCCCGGGATCAAAGCCCTGCTGCGAATGATCGAGGTCGTCGAAGCAAACTACCCCGAAGTCATGGGAAAGTTGCTCATCGTGAGGGCGCCCCGTGTCTTTCCCGTCATCTGGACGCTGGTGTCGCCGTTCATCGACGAGACCACGCGGCAAAAGTTCCTCATCTACGGGGGAAAGAGCTTCATGGATGTCGGTGGGTTGATGGACCACATACCCCAACATCATGTGCCTGATTTCATCGCTGGAGACTGCTTAGTAAGTTTGATTTTGTTTTTCTCTGTTAAAAATGGTTTGAGTGTTTGACAGAAAGATTAAAGGAGGGATTTTAGGATGACATTCTCATTTGTGGCTGCAAGAGCTTTATGGATGCCGGTGGATTGATGAACCACACACCCTAACATTATTTGCCTGATTTCATCGCTGGAGACTGCTTCTGATTGTTAGATTTTGTTTTCCCTTAAAAAAAAAAACATTCAAATTTCAACAACAAAAAACATTCAGAAGATCAAAGGGGTGATATAAGGATGTCAACAAATGTCCTCAATTTTGGAAAGAAAGGTTTTTATGGGTGGCAGTGAATTGATGGGACCACATAATATATCACTTCCTACCTGATTCCATCGTTGGAGACTGCTTTGTAAGTTCTTTTACAATTTCTTCATACTTGGTGTTATTTTAAGACGTTCACTTCAAGTTTCTGAAATCCCCATAGACTTTGTACACAACCCACCCGGTTCGCGTAGACAAGGGGTTGAGAGACTTCTTTGTATTTAAGTTTGAATTGGTTTTCTGTATACAATTTTAGGTAACAGAGCTGATGGACACACCCGGATTATCCGTATTTAGTACGATTTTTGGATGTAAATACGGAAGTACGATTTGTAAGAAACAAATACGGGAAAATAGTAACGGTCCGAAAATTACTATTTCTAAATATACATTATACATATTTAAAATAAAACTCAAATTAATAAAGCAAACTCATAAAAAAGCTGATGTGATCGACAGAACCAACTTTTTATGAACACACTCATAAAGGGTATTTTTGCTGCGCGATTTGGCTTTGCAAAAAATATGAATTTTTAGGATAGCCAGTATGATTTGTTTTTTCTCTAAGAGGTTGGCATCTCTGCACCAATGCATATTTAGTGGCATGCTCATTCTTTATGTATGTTTTGCACAAATAAAAATCTAAGAAAATGTAAAGTTTCTCAACATATATTTGCCGCGCGGAAAAATACTGATTTCCTCAGCAAAATACTGATTTTTGGGTGTGAGAATACTGAAATGCTCAAATGGAACATGGCAGCTCCGAGGTAATACAGTACTGAGGAAGGGGCGGATGAGGACACTCTTATTATAGATGACACAAAGTTGTGCATAGTTTATCTATCTGTAGACCATTTCAAAAGGAAATTTTCTTCTGTATACTGAAAGAAATATGATAGAAAAGAGAGAAAAAAATATATGAAAAAGGGGAAAATTATTACATCCCTAAATAAATATCCCTTGTGCATTAATTGGTCGTGAGTAATTAAAGTGATACCTGTAAAGTGTCAGATATTGCACAAAATGACATTTGAGACTTCAATCTTATATCAATATCATTGTAAAATACAATTGAAAGATTTGTGAAAGTTTGAAAGAAAACGAACACTGTTTACCTAGTGAAAAAAACGAATATTGAGTTCATATTTTATCACCGAATACTGATGGTCTGCCATACATTTGTCGCAGTAATGAATGATCCGTTTGAGATATTCGCACCCTTGTATGTTTACACACGTAGTACAGAATTCATGGAATTTGCACTCGCTCGGCTCAAAGTTCAATCTCCGGAATGTTCTCACGGTGCTGCATGCGGACGTTCTCAGCTAGGACAATTGTACTTTTTATCAAAAGCGTTAATCAACGTGATTGAAATAAAAGATTTCAATGATAATTATCTTCATACTAAAGGGATATTTGAAAAAATCAAACCCTATTTTATTCTTCTTTTACCATAAGCTAAACAACACGGTAGAAGAGAAACGAGGAAGCTCCAAGTAATTTTCGTGGATTTGGACACTTTACAGGTATGACTTTAACATTATGGCAAATAATCAACAGATTGATTGATTTCATTTCCACTGTTAAAGAATGATTTGATGTCCGACAAAAGGATAGAAATTTTGTTTCCTGTGGCATTGGTACACAGAGATCTTAGGGTAAAAAGCAATGCTTTTCATTTTGATTTCCAGTGCGATGTACCAGAAGGAGGTATCATCCCCAAGGCATGCTATCGGTCAACAGAAGATCTGTTCGGCCCTGGTGAACCTACGCTGTGCCACGACACCGTCTACAAGTCAGCTCTACTACAGAAGGGTCTACCACATGAGGTTAGTATGGAATTCATCTTTTTGAAGTCCAGTGTAGTATTGTAATCATTACAAAACTTGCAAATTTGCAAATGCTCTCAATAGTTACTCAACAGCGATTGCTCTATTGAAAGCAAGAGAATAAGAGTGCCTAATTTTGTATGCAGCTTTCTAAAAATGGGCCCGGCAATAAACTGTTTTTGTTTTGTCCTTTCCGTCAGGTGTTAATCCACATCAAAGACGCTCACCAGGTTCTCACGTGGGACTTTGATATCCTCCGCGGCGACGTCGTCTTTTCCGTCTGCGTCTCTCGACGACCGCTGACCGTCCACAAGGAAGTCACCAACCCAGTCTCTACCCCGGCTGGAGTCGTCGCAAACACCCTAGTCATAGACAAGTCGTTGCATTGTGGAATCGACTACAAGGTCGTTGAGAACGCACTGGTTTGCAAGGCTGGAGAAAGTATTCAGGTTAGTTTTTTGTTATCTATCCTTTGATACTAAATGTATAATAAAGTCAAATGAAAGTTATGAATTATAATGATTTTACCCCGGAAAGTGTTGTGACTAACACCCTAGTCATAGACAAGGCCTTGCATTGTGGTATTGACTAGGTTGTTGAGAATGCCGTGATTGCAAGGCTGGTGAAAGTATTCTAGTAAGATTATTTTTATGTTTGCACCTTTTGATACTAAATGTATTAAATAACATACCTGTTCACACGAAAGTTATGAGCTATAATGTGTTTACCCTGGCTGGTATCATCACAGACACCATCATCATCATAGACAAGTCCCTGCATTGCGGAATTGACTACAGGGTTGTTGAGAATGCACTGGTGTGCAAGGCAGGAGAAATTATTCAGGTTAATTTCATGAAGCTAAAATGTGTATTACTCTTCAGAAGATCATGTGCTACCATGTTTGAATCTTGCTTTCAGGGTTCACATGTGTGTCAAAGTGGCCGGGCGGTACATCCTACAGTGGAGGCATCACAGCCTGCCCTCAGTCATCCCTGCTTCCAATCACGAGTCCATGCATCATCATCTAATAATCGTATTGCCAAGGTTCACATGCGTGACTAATCACCTTATTCTATGTTTTAACTATGCTTGCAGGGTTCACATGTGTGTCAAGTAGCCGGGTGGTATATCTTACAGTGGAGGCACCACAGCCTGCCCTCAGGCATCCCTGCTTCCAATCACAAGTCCATGCATCATCATCTAATCATTGTATTGCCAAGGTTCACATGCGTGGCTAATCACCTTATTCTATGTTTTAATTATGCTTGCAGGGTTCACATGTGTGTCAAGTAGCTGGGTGGTACATCTTACAGTGGAGGCACCACAGCCTGCCCTCAGTCATCCCTGCTTCCACACAGAAGGCCATGCACCACCATCACAAGTCAAAGATCATGTTCTACCATGAAGTACTGGCCTCAGAAGAATTCAGGTAAAATAAATACACCCTTTAATATTATATTTGTATCAAATAAATTCTAAACGTGTGCTGGGCTAGTAGGAAAAATACTCAAGAGTCAGCATTTTAGAAGTATTGTTTTACTATCCACCTCATATAATAATGCTAGATCAAATAATATGGCTACATTAATGTGCATTGTTAGACCATATTTTTTTGAAAAGAATTCTGAAATGGTTGAGCATTTTTTAAACAGAAGGCAACCTAACAAATTTTGGTATAATGTTTTATTTTGTTGTTTGCTTGTTGCTTTTTGTTTGTTTGTTATCAGTAAAAGATAATACATAGGGGCTGATGGTGATTTAGCCTCCGCAATGCCAAACAAAGCCCCTGTAAATCGATGTAGAGCAAATTTCAGAATGCTATTTTGATGCAGGCTAGCTTGAAATGGAGCCCCTGAAAAAAAGACGTTATTGTTTTCCTTGGTGTGATTATCCTAGCATGAAACCAATGATGTATCTCATTTATACAGTATCTTGTACAAAGCTAGCAATTTTACTCTTATATCTCCTCCACCCATTCTACCCATCACCGCTGATTTAGACCTTTATTTAATTTGTTTTCTCTCTGTTCTTCAGGGGCTCTATGACCAGCCTCCAATCTTGCCACAGTGGGTTCTCGTCGCTCAGCATCAGCACGACGTCGAGTCGAGCCAGCGAACGCTCGCACGCCTCGTCAGCGACCACCATCTCCAGGTGACTAAGCCAGCAGGATGCCCACCTCTAGTGCCAAGCTCCGCCCACTCGACATCTCCATGGTTACAGTCAACGTCTCCATGGTAACACTCAAATTCTGGTATTAGCTCCGCCCACTTGAGTATCCATGGCTACAGTCAACGTCTCCATGGTTACACTCGCTTATTTTCTTGTAAAAGCTCCGCTCACTTGATAGCTCCATGGCTACAGTCAACGTCTTCATGGCTACACTCACTCAATTTCTTGTATTAGCTCCGCCCACTCAAGTATCCATGGTGACAGTTTAAGTTATGCGTGTTCTCGTATTAGCTCTACCCATGGATACATACTCGCAGGAAGAGTATTATATTTATTCAGGAAGATAGGAACCACTCAATATTATGTCCATTATCATTTAATCTTTTTAATTTTTAAATTTTATTTATGATTGACACAGCATATCGTCGCTGGGCTGTTAAAACCTTGTATCTCAAAAAAACAAAATTTTCAGGAGAGCGAAAAAACATTCTTATTTTAACAAATTATGTGCGTAGGCTATGTTTTTTGAACTTAAGACTATGTTTGATAGTCAATTCGATATGAAATGGTTGAAATGCACAAAAAAATAATTTGGAAGGCGGGAAATTGAGTTAAGAGGTTTTCGAACTAAATCCTAAAATGAGATACGAGGTTTTCAAAAAGATGATTTTTGACATTATGTTTTAAGATATGTTATTAGAAGATGAATTACACCTTAAACTTCACATTTATCAAAAAAAGTAATTTTCACCAAAATTTGAGATACAAGGTTTTAACAGCCCAGCGACGATATGTATGTTTTTTTTCTGTTTGTATTACCTCCACTTATTCATGTTGCCATGGATATATGATGTGTTTGTGTGTGAAAGCTCATCACATGAGCAATGTATCATCCACTCTCCCCTTTTGTTTCTTTTTACTATTAGTTGTGTATCGTGAAGACCCTTTTCTTCCTCGATCTATATCTGACAATTCTTTCAACTATATAGTTAGGGGGCCGCTGCTGCAGATATGAAATATGAAATAGTTCTTGAAATCTGTGAACAAAACACACCTTAAAGTTAATATTCATAATTCAGACCACAAGGCCAATGAATGAAGGAAATTGTTTTTATTCAGGGAAGTGACCACGATGACAAGAAATTCCTGGATCATGATTCAAGCTTGTATTACCTCACTTATGATAAGATCTATACTTGTATATGTATCTATTGTATCTGTTGTATATAATAGTGAGAAGTCATTCACTCACTTGCACTGTTGCAATTTTCTTCTGAATTCTTGTCGAAAACAAAAAACAGGGTATTACCATTTGACAAGCAGGTTTGTGAATATATTCACTATACATTGTCTGATTTTTTTTTCTTTTGAAAAATTCATTCTGGCGGATATCACGGATATATAATCTGTGTGTAGTGCAGTTTATATATCGTCTGTTTTAAGTGTAGTTCATATCGAATGAAGGGCTATCGAGTCATCACATCACACAGAGAAGTGGGAAAGTGTTTTTCTATGGATGAATGTGTGAATGAAATTGTTTAGTTCAGATGATATGAAGTTTGATAGTATAAAGAATGAATTACTTTTAATGAAATGCTGCATTCAATCACACTAATTGTCAGTACCATAGTTTTTGGAGAAAAACGATTTAGCAGAAATGTTGTTGCTGTTGAATAATGTATTGTGTAATGTATCGCAAACTGTATACCCATGTACTGTTGCATGCATAAGAATTAAAAGAGCCCTTTATTAATGGGTAAAAAAAAACACACAAGGTCTACTCGAAAGTTTTTGAATTAATGAAATTCTGTTCTTCAGTTTACTCAAATTTTAAATTTCCGATCTTTATTGTCTTTCAAGATTATGATTACAAATGTCATTTACTCTATGATTTTCCTCTCCAGCTTGTTTTTCAAAGTGATGCCAATTTAAAATTTGATTTTCGAAACACATGTACGGAAACTCAATTTTAGAGTTTGTCTAAAAATTGGATGGAAAAATGTAATAACACTTGTTTACAGGCCCATGTGATAGCATAATTACATCTGGGGGGTGTTTTACAAAGATCCTAAGTTGATCTTAGCACTAAGATGGTCTTAAATATTATGGAAAGCCATTAGTGTCTTGAAACAGTTTTGTAAAAGTTATGTTGAAATGCATAAAATGTTGATTCAATCTAATTATCAAAGAGATTTCATGATCTTCACATAAAATTCATGAAATCTCTTTGATAATTAGAACATATATATGATTTGAATCAACATTGTATGCGTTTCAACATAACTTTTACAAAACTATTTCAAGACACTAATGGCTTTCCACAATATTTAAGACCATCTTAGTGCTAAGATCAACTTAGGATTTTTGTGAAACACCCCCCTGACCTATTTTGTTTGTTTTTTGTTCCCCCTCCCAGTCCTGTTTGTCTACAGTTCTCTTTCAAACATTCGTTTCTATTTCAGAATGAAGTTATTGTTTTATTTCCTAATTTCCTAATTATTAATTAATTAAAGAACTCTGATTTAAATACTGGTCTTTAATTATTTCCCAATTTTTTCCCCATGTTCTTAATTTTTTTTTTTTTATAACTAGTTATTTTACATCAATTTCCCCTTTACCTTTATCTACTCTAACTGTCCTTCATAAAACTTTGGTGATAATTTTCCTGATTAATTAGTTCTTGATTTTTAAACAAAAATCCTGGTTAAAATTGAGGTTGATTCACAGCACGGCACTAAGAGGCGGCATCCTGGTGATGCAGAGATTGTACATTATTTATTTTTATACCTAGCATATATTAGATTTTAATCGCCATATTAATTATTGATTGAATTATTTAATTATACATTTGTCAATTGGTCAATCATATTTTTAAGTTGGATTTGAATTGCTATGTATGACTAAATGTTTATACTATTAATAATATATTTCTAATTTTTGTCAAATTTGGTCAGTTATATTTTCAACGTGATTTGATTGCTATCATAGCATGATGAAATGTAATATACTACCATATTTTTCATTTTGGTCAAATTTGGTCAATTATATTTTCAAAGTGATTTGAATGCTATGTATGATGAAATGTTTAAACTATTGTATTTCTGATTTGGGTCAATCATCATATTTCATCTTCATTATGTTGGCTTGTGTTTGATAATTGTTTGCTAAAATTTCTTTTTGTGATAATATGGACATTATTCATATTTGGGGTGTATTTCACTATTTTTTTCTTCAGAATTGTCATTACCAATGTTTTTGCAGGGTTATATTTATATTTGTTTGATTCATTGTATTAATAAGTATCCTTTTTTATTCTTATCATATTTGATTGACTATTAAATAAAACATTGTGTGAACTAGGTTTGAAATATATAGCGGAAGGTAGAGTATTCATATAGGCGTACAAACGGAATACGTATGGGAGAGAAAAGTATATAAGTATTGAAGACCAGATTAAAATTGAATAAATTGAAATTGATTTGAGATAGTAAGTTGGGTGCCGTTAAAGATAGCTTTTAATGATGTGGTTAATGATATTCATATTTACTTAAACTGTTCTGTAACTATTTATTCATTACTATTATCCTTCATAATCAAATGAATTTGTCAGTAACAGTGATAAGTTCTATCCAGATAGTAAATTGTGTGCCATCAATTCTAGACATGATTTTTTGTTTAGACAATATGTACAATTTTTGGCTCCGTCAAGTTAAGTTTTGCTTGTAATTTAGCTGATAATATATTTATTCACGTTATCCTACATATTCAACTGTTTCAATTCCTATTTGCTATTAGCTAACTCTCTATTTATTCAAGTTATCCTTACTAGTCAACTGGTAAAGTTATTATCTGTTGTGGTGATAATCATTTATAATCATTTTGAGCAGAGTCTGGATAAAGAAGGGGACCATTCGATGTATCTCTCATTCTCTGCCCTTTACCCTCTATATGATAACACACGCGGTACCCCGGGGTACCGTTGTACCCCGGGGTACCGCATTGTGTAGCGCCATCTTGTGTCCACTTAAAGCACAACCGTATTGTGTTGTGCATGCAGTGCAGCGCGCGCTTGTATGCATGCTATACCCCGGTACAGCCCTACAAAATAAATAAATAATTAAACAAAATGGCGGATATTCGTTTGGTACCCCAGGGTACCATTTATGTCATCATATATAAATACACGCTTCATTATCAGTAACTTACCTATTTAGTCTACACCAGTTTGTTTAAAAACCCAGTTTTGTCTATAAATGTCATTTCGAATAGACAAAGTTTATCTGTAGTCATATTGTCTTAAGAATGATCAAGACTACATATGGCAGGGTTCGACACTCGCACTGGCCCACTGGCCCGGGGCTAGTGAAATTGTACTTCGGGCCAGCAAAAATGTATAAAAGTCATATTTTGGTGGCCCGATCGGGCAGATTTTCAACCCGACATTGACAAAATCAGAAAAATCTTGTTTTGTTCCATGTCATGCTTCATCTACTATCACAGGTTTGATCAGGAAAGAGTGATATTTTGAATGGTAAAAAGTTTACTCATGAAATCAAATTTTCGGGCCAGTAAATTTTTCTTTTGCGCCACCCGAAAAGGGGAAGAAATTATTTCCTGGCCCATCCGGGCCACTGACAAAAAAATTAAGTGGATGTCGACCAACTGGGTAGGATTTCTATTGGAATAGTACTATCTGTAGACAAAAAGGCTGGAGACAAATTAAGCTCTACCGTATTTTTCGGTGTATTAACCACTCCGGTGTATTAACCGCACCCCTAAAAAAAAAAAAAAAAAAAAAAAAAATGCGGTTAATTCGGTCGTGTATTAACCGCACCCCTTTTTTAAAATTTATTTATTTTTTTTAAAAGGTGCGGTTAATACACCAGCAAATACGGTAGACCAAAATGGTCTAAACGTTTATTATATCAGTACATTGGTGAAATCTACTGTAATTGTGTCTAACTATTCAATAATTGACCACCTTGTCTAGCATATGTGTCTATGGCCTTTCACTACACGTATCTGTATGTACTGCAAAGGGGGTACTATGTGCAAGATTGAGAGATGAAATGTAGATGAGAATGTGTGTATCTGTAATGATTTCGTAGCCATTATGAAACAGGTATTTTGGAGTCAGAATCCCGTGTATGGGTAGGTAGGCATAAAGTCATAGTCATACTTCATAATTTGTAGCTTCATGGTTTTACTATTACTACTACTACTAATAATAATGATTTAATTATATAATAATATATTATTACACTATTATATTATTATTATTATTCTATTAGATGTAGGTAGGCATAATGTTGTAGTAATACTACAGAGTTTGTAGCTTCATAGTTATACTACTACTACTAGGTACTACTATCAAATAATAATTATACCTTATTATTATATAATTATTAATGTAAATGTAGGTAGGCATAATGTTGTAGTTACACTACAGAACTCGTAACTTCACAGGTTTACCGGATGTATGTTTATAAACTTTTATGCCGTGTGTGAAATTAAAAAAAGATACTAGTGAAATTATGCATAATGTTGTATGTATGTTCGTAGAGAGTTAGCCATGTAATCCTAGAATGCTTCCAGGTAACTTGTAATAAGCATACAATGTATGTTACTCCAAGTACACGTAGACGTATGGATATATTCTCTTGTAACAGGGGAATATATATAAACAATGTTAGTCAGCACATAATTTCTGTTGTTTTAAATCACTTATAAAGGGAATATAATCAAATACGGTACATTGCTGTGTGTGATA
This sequence comes from Echinarachnius parma, assembly GCA_037951105.1. Lineage (NCBI taxonomy): Eukaryota > Metazoa > Echinodermata > Echinoidea > Clypeasteroida > Echinarachniidae > Echinarachnius > Echinarachnius parma. The sequence continues at coordinate 34,790 of JBAMJV010002610.1, read as the reverse complement.
AAGGAAGTCAAACTAGCAGACTATGGTGTAGTTAACTATAGGGACCTGGCTCTAGTGTACATTTAAAAGTTATTTGTTTTCTTCAGCGTGGTTGATTTCTGTTTCAACTCAATAGCATTTTTAGAGATTGCTTAATGTAAAAAAAAGTAAATAAGTACAGTAAAAAGGATAATGTCAGCTTTTGATGCCAAGCAATAATTTGTGTTCATGTAGACATATCTTATATATATATATATATATATATGTATATACATGATGTTTTGACTTATGTGATAACCAAGCATATGCCTACGTATATTATACATACTTTAATTCTTGAATTGGTCCTGCCCACTGATCTGGCACTTATCTATTAAAGGGATCTAGTAACATTGTCAAAATCCTCAAAACTTACTAGGAACTCTAGCAATTCTCAGATAACTCATTTTATTTGTATTACCAATAGAAGCATGGGACATCTTTCAGTTTTCTGAATTTCTCCTCCAATATTTTAAAGATATTATTGATTGAAGTGTTCACATTTATAATTATCCACTAGATAATTATAAATCTGAACACTTTGTGTGCAATGTCAGTGCAATTAGTTAAGTGTTTTTCACACATCACTAAGTGGACATATTAGATCACAGAAATACACACTTTTATCAACGATTAGTCAGTTTTTGCATATGCCAACAAAGTTACTAGATCCCTTTAACGACAGCACCATTTCAGCGCTATGATATCCATACTGTGTATGCGATATGTGTGTAGCCATAATCTTTATTTACTGTATGTGTTCGTTATCTGGTAATGTAGAGTCTGGTTCACATGCACAATGCATGACGACATATTGGACCTGGCACAACTTTAAAGGGATAGTACAGTTTTGGTCAAGAGGGCGCTTCGAGAAATAATTTCTTTGCGAGGAAAAACTATGTGTAACCTTTTGAAAAAATGAATTTTTTTTGGGAGAAATGTTTGTTGTTGGATAAAACTCAGTTCAGCAATATCTGAAATTATCCATAAATACATCCGATTGGAATAGATGTACATGTAGTTCCCACATTTGGACCGCAGTTTGACCAGAACTCTACCATCCCTTTTTAACAAGGTGTCCAATACAACACCAAGCACTTGTTGGATGGGCCATAATTTGAAGTGCAGTGGAGGTGACTGACTTCAAATCAAACATTAAAGTTGTTGTTGATGTGAAGCGTAGGTAGGATAACCTATCATTTGGTAGTTTGTTGAGAGTGTAAAGGGTGTTCAGTTAATGTTTGGCTATACAAAAGTATATTGAGTTATGTATACCATTTTGTAGATTTGAGTCTCATCTATGTGATGCCAAATTTCCAGATAATTATTTCTGGGGTTAATGCAAACATTTGGTTTCCACATAGCTCTCAAACTTTAACCATGATTATCTCTGAAGTACATAAAAGTGACTTACCGCCCTTCTCTTTCTAAACCAATGATGTTATCTTTGTAATATAAGCCCTACCAAGAGCTAGAAGGACTTATTCGTTTGTTTGTTTATCAAAACACTTGAATGTCCTTTTGCACCAAGTATTAACTTGTTGAACCAATACCTATGTTAACCAGTATAAACTGCTAGTATAAACTGGTAGGTCCAGTATAAACTCCAGATGGAGTTTGCTAATTCTAGTAGAGAACAGATTAACTAATCTAAATACTAGAAAGGAGTGCAGTGCCAACAAAGTTAAATAGATAGGTAGTCTAGCCGTACATGTAGATTATGAAATGAAGTGAAATATATATATATTTATATTTTAAAAGATAGTGTGCTCTGACTTAATTGAATGGTAAACCTATTTATAAATATCAAACTATACTAGTAAAAAGTTTGTTTGCTGCTAAGTTTGACAAATAGTTTAAGGAAATACATTAACTATGTAATGTTAATTTTATACCCCATAATCTCTACTCCTAGAATGATGTATTGTATTTATTACTTATTGTTGATCAGTCATTTTGTTTTGGTGTACATCAGACAAGGTTTCAGTCATTTATATTTGTTGTAATTACTACACATTTTAAGAAAAAAACCCAAGACACATCAAAATGTGCAATATTGACTTAAAATGTTGCACATTCAACTTACATTTCCATTTCATCATCATATTTTCATTTTAAAAGATAATCACAGCAACATCTGAAATACTAGTCTGTCATCTATTAACTACAATTGAATTATTCATTGCAATTGCTAAAAGTCATTAAATACATTCTGTAGTAATGAACCCATGTTGATTTTGTATGATAGAAATGAACTCATGTTAATAGTGCCCGTCATACTGTGGAATTCATTGTTACAGGAATTAAATAGTATTTACTTGAGAAGGATTTTAAGTAGTTCTTATTTGTGCAGTTGCAATTAGAACCCATTGTATCAAATTAGATTAGTTTCTAGTTTTTCTTTAATCTAATTTATTTGATTTAGTGCCATTGATCAAGTTTATGTTGATTTGTTTTGTTTTTGTAGGGGATGTACAGATTTGGAGGCTGAGCAATAAAATATATATTTTGTGCATATTTTGTATAATGCGTGCACGTATGCAAACTTGTGCATACTTTTAACATTTACAGTACATCATTATTTTAAAAACTATACATATGTTACAGTAAATATGTGTATCTGCTTCAAATAGAATTGGGATGAAAATTTTGAAAATATTATTATTAAACTGGTTGTTGAAACAACAAGACTGAAAAAAAAAACTTACTGCTTTTTGTTGTTTATAATTTTGCTCTCCCACTGTGGACTGTGTTTGAGATGTGTTGGTGCGACCTTTAATTAAATCACAACCATTTTGTAATTTTAGTTTTTCGTTTCTTTTCTGTGCAACTTTTTATGAAGATGATAAAGAAAAGTTTCATCTGCCTATTCACCTATCCCTTTCAACCATCCATCCATCCACACACACCCATTATTCCATCCTTCCATCAATCAACTCACCCACTTATCCACCCACTCACCTATCTATCTCTTTCAATCATCCATCCATCCAATTATCCATCCATCCATCCAATTATCCATCCATCCATCCATCCATCCATCCATCCATCCATCCATGAATGTATCCATCTATCAACATTTTACAGCAAGACACATTGAATACTTAATCATGACTTTGATCAGTCCCTTGAACTGTTTTATACTACAATGGAACTCCAATTTACGTAATTATACACACATGTACAATCAAACGACATATTTAGAATAAGTTAGAACATGGATCTACATATATGTATGTGTGCGCCTTTTTGTCGCCATAAAGAATAAAGCACTTTACAATTTAGTTTGGTCATGGAAAAATACAAAATGTACAGAGCATATAAGTTAAAAGGAAAGCCGAATGCTGCCATTTTTAGCTTACTGTGGCCGAGAGCACGATCATGACCAGCCCTAGTTCCACTGATCTCTAGATATGCTTGGATAATCTCTTATAGGGTTCAATGAGTAAGGATGGTATGTGTGCTCTGCTATGTTTCTTTTGGGTTTGTTGTCACTCTAGCATATTGACATTGATGGTTCGTAATCGGGCCCCTAGGCCCAGTAAGCCAAAATGCCACCATATAGCTTCCCTTTAGATAAAAAACTAAGAACAAATCTATCTCTGATGAATACCAAGGGGGTGTTTCACAAAGATCCGAAGTAGAACTTAACACTAAGTTAGACTGAAATATTACGGAAAGCCATTTGTAGCTTCGGAATTAAACATATTCAAGAGCCCAAATGCAAATATTTGAAACTTTCCACAAAATTTCACATCAATTATGTCTCTTTAATAAAAGAATAAGTTAATAATTTTTATAAAAATTGTAGGCCTGTTTAAAGAACTTGTTTAACAATTTTACAAAAGTCCAACTTAGTGTTAAGTTTGACTTGGGATCTTTGTGAAACACCCCCCAGAAGTTCATTGATGTCATGGAACATGTAAACCTTTTACTTTCTCCTGGTACAACAACATGAAAAAGCCTGAAAACAAAAAACAGAGTACTATTGACAATATTAGACATTACCCGAACATTGGACAAATTATGTACAATACATTTCATGTAAAATATACACTGAACAATACAACTACATGACATTACGAGTTGAAGGACTATTCAATTACGTACCCTCTTGAAAAGCGACTAAGAAGGAATAATGATACATGGTGCAGGGTTTGATATTACAAGCACTGGTCTACAGGTCCATGCCCATGCAAAATTAGCTTTGGGCCACCATAATTTAATTCATGCTAATTTTTTTCTTGCCTGAATAGGTAATTAAAACAGCACACTTTAACATTTCTTTTCCGTGTTTGAAAGCTAGCAGATTCTGATTTCGGGCCACTTAAGTTTGAGAAGCCTTAATATCACTTGCCAATCTGGGCCATGTAGAAACAAAAATTGATTTCTACAATTGCATTATTATGATACATATACTTCATTAGTCCTGTTTCTGAAGTATTCACACTAGCAAGTAGACGTGCAATCTAGTATACTGTGTGAATGCAAGCAGTGGATTAGCCAAGAGGAGTAAATGTGGCCCCCACTCAACGCTTCATAATATTCTTTCTCTCTCACTTCTCACTTTACTTTCACTTTCAATCCCAGGCAAAATAATATTCAAATGAATGTATGTTCCTTGCACGATGATGTGGAAACAAACTATTCTAAAATTAAATACTTGGAATCCACCTGCATACAAAATAGTTGTTGCTTTGTCAGGCAAATGTCAGGCAAGCATTCAGGTTGCCAGGAACAACCCTTGTTTATAGAATATGCATACAATCCAATACATGTTCCTTGCAAGATGACCTGGTTACAAGCTATTCAACCAACCCATTTCTAATAAATACATGTACAGTTCGATACTTGGAATCCACCTGCATACATAATAGGTGTTGCTTTGTCAGGCAAGCATTCAGGTTGCCAGGAACACCTATTGTTGGTAGAATATGTATAAAATTGGACTATTAAAAAATGTTCCTTGCAAGTTGACCTGGTTACAACATATCTAACAAACTCATTTCCATAAAATAAATTCAATATTTGGAAACCACCTTGCATACATAATAGTTTTTGCATTGTCAGGAAAATGTCAGACAAGCATTCAGGTTGCCAGGAACAACCCTTGTTTGTAGAATATGCATACAATTGGACGATTCAATACATGTTCCTTGCAAGATGACCTGGTTACAAGCTATTCAACCAACCCATTTCTAATAAATACATGTACAGTACGATACTTGGAATCAATCTTGCATACAAAATAGTTGTTGCTTTGTCAGGAAAATGTCAGACAAGCATTCAAGTTGCCAGGAACACCCAGTGTTAGTAGAATTCGCATAACATTTAAAATATGTAACACAACTGTCTATTCTTGGAGGTTTGGTGCAACACTCTTTAAGTGTGGTTGTGGCAGTGGTAGCAATGATTTCTTCACTGTGGTAGGTAGTGTTAGCAGAATATTGTATGTAATTGTTCATGACAACAAAAACAATTCTATCACCCAGCGCTTGGGAGTTCTTTCTCTGTGAAGGTAGGTTGTTATGCCTGTTTATTGCTGGCTGTTGTTGATGATAACATGTGCAATTCTGCCACTCAATATTTGGAGTTGTTTCTCTTTGGGGTTTCTGTGGTAGGGGGTTTTGCCCGTTTATTGCCGGTTGTTTTTTATGACAACATGCACAACTCTGCCACTCAATGGTTTGAGGTCTGCCTCTTGGCTCCAATAGCTGCGGGTGAATCTGGGACATTTGGAGCAACGCTTTCAGGGTGTGGTGGCATTGGCACAGGCATTGGTTGCTGCGAGAGATGTTGCTGAAGAGCCAAGCCTTGTTGCGAAAGCGGTAGGCCATGTTGTTGCGGAGGTGGTAGCCCTTGTTGTTGCGGAAGTGGCAGCCCTTGTTGTGGAGGCGGTAGGCCATGGTGTTGTGGAGGTGGTAGGCCATGGTGTTGTGGAGGTGGTAGGCCATGGTGTTGAGGAATCGGCAGCCCTTGTTGTGAAGATGGTAGGCCATGTTGTTGCGGCAGCCCTTGTTGGGGTAGCATGCCATGCTGTTGTGCGGGTGGCAGGCCTGGATGGGAAGGTGGCAGCCCTTGCTGTTGTGGAGGGGGTAGGTTCTGTTGCTGCTGAGGTAAGCCTTGTTGCGAATATGGCAGGTTTTGTTGCGGAGGTAATCCCCTGTGTTGCATAGGTATCATGCCCTGTTGCGGAGGTGGCAGCCCTTGAGTAGTCGGTATGCCGTGTGGCGCCTGTGGTAGGCCTTGTTGCATCGCTTGCTGCTGTAAATGTGGTGGCAACCCTTGCTGCTGCAGATGTGGAGGCAACCCTTGCAGCTGTTGCTGTTGAAAGTGTGGCGGCATCATCTGTTGTGGCATCCGCATGTGTGGCGGAAGTTGCGGCAACTCTCCCTGTCTTTGCTGGTGGGCTGGGAATGGCGGCAACACTTGTTGAGGATGTGGTGGTGGCAACTGGCCATGTTGTTGTGGCCGAGTAGTTGTTGCCAGTGTTGCTGGTGTTGCTGATAGAGGTTGCTGGTTGAGTGTTGCAGGTGCAGATTGAGGTAGATTAGTGGTAGGCGGGGGAGGACCATTGAGGGGTAATGATGATGATACAGGTGGAGCTACGGGGTGCGGGATTGCGCCTCCCGATGTACATCCAGGACACAGCCAGGTGCCTATCATGAGGAGAGTAGGAAATAAACAATGTCAGGGGAAAAATTACAATTTATATTCTGGGGGCTAGATTTAAAGCTCTCCTGCATGAAAATAGCACTATAAAACTTGTTCTGCATTGAACTCCATAAACATTTACAGGAACTCTTTTTACGATTTTCACAGGCATTATTATGTTTAGTTTGAATTTGGTGGATAAATCACCCAGAGCCCCAGTGTATTTTTCTCACTGATAAAAAAAGTATTGATGAGTACTGTAAAGTGAAATATAGTCTGACATGCTCTAGTGACCCGATGTATAAGAAAAGTACCACTTTTCTTGACTCACTAGGGAGCCTCATGAAATTCCCTAAGAAATATATTATACATATTGTATTTAATTCACATTTCCGATTTTTACAAAACATAACCTAAGATACAGTGACGTCTGAATCTTGGTAAAATTGTTTAGTTAAGAAGTATTGTTTTATGGCCAAGCAACTTACTTGTGCCCCAAAATTAGGTAAATCACATAAACATTTAACTCATTATGTAATGATTTGTACACTAGGCCTGCTTTTCAGTAGAATCACTTTGAGCAAGTGTGAGTACACGATGAATAGCTTACCAGTGGGTATGTCTGTGAGTCCTACACAGAAGGTATGGTAGCCCCTGTCACACTTGTCACAGAACATCATTTTATCCTGTAAAGGGAAAAGGTCAAATGGGATGAACCATTAACCGTTAAAAATTGTTAAATATTGTATGCTTGAACTGATGGAATGTGTTCTGTGTCTCAAACGATAGACATACTGAAATATAATGTATGTTTTACAAAGGATGTCTTGCGGGAGAGATCAATTAGTATCAGAACAAAGAATTTCCTCAAGGAACATACACAATCTTTTTCATTATAAAATAAACATCTTGTTACAAATATGTCAAAATACTCATCTGCAGCCCAAGTCTTTGGATGATGAGGGTGGTTGATGATGCTAATGATGGTAATTATGTTGATAATCATGACCATAATAATGATGGCCATGATGCAAAGATGATGTTAATGGTTAAAAATGACAAAGATGATGATGATGATTATAATGATGATAATGATGGTGATGAAAATGATGATGATAAGGTGATGATGATGATGATGATGTTGATAATGATGAAGATAATAACAATAATTACAATGACAAAGACAATAATAGTGAGACAATGATGCTAATAATGATAACGACAATAGTGATAACCATGATAATGACATTAGTAATAACCATGATGATGATGATGATGATAATGGTGATGGTGATAACTGTCATGAAAAGAACATTGCCTACCTCATGTGTTGGATCTCCACACTGCGAGCAGTTCTTGCACTCCATACACTGCCAGGGGTACGTCTTGATGGTCGCTACCAACTCATCATTCATCTCCAGGCAAGAGGGATGACCTGCAGAGCAGAGGAAACAAAAACAATACAATTTAGTGATGTATTTCTTGTTATATTCCACATACTAAGAATCTTGCTCTACGATTGGTCAAAAGTTAATCACGTGATGAAAAATAGTTTTGCCCATCATTGATGGGAGAAGAAAAGTTTGTTACACTGTGTACTATCTTGGGTGAAAGTGTGTTGCACTCACTATCTTGGTGAAAGTGCGTTGCACTGTGTACTATCTTCAACTGTTCGCGCGCAAGTACGCTTGCCCGCGTTAGTGCGCAGAAAGGTAGCGCGCTGGTGCGCAACGTTTATGCGCGGCTACGCTTAATAGACAATGGTATAAGCGTCTTTGACTTTTAATAATAAATCTTGTTCATGTGAAGGATTGACGAAATTAAAATAAAAGACCTGATTAATTGCTCAATATTCCAAACTTTTTAGCCCTTTGTGTTAGTTATAGGTCGTTTGTGATCAAAATAATTGATGTGGAATATAAAGCAAATAATCACCTTTTGGTTTCAGGCGATGGCAAACTATCACTTCCTCGGCGATCTGAATGTATACGCTATCTTTCCGAAGCGAAGCTGAGGAAAGATAGCTACATCCAGATTGCCTCGGAAGTGATAGTTTGTCCCATCACCTTCACCAACGGTAATTATTTGCTTACTATTCTAAGGGCTGGCATACAGATAGGGGAGGGGTTGCAGCCCCCACCCCCCTTCCCAAATAAACATTCAAACGTGGTATACTGGCTTTGAATTATTGATATGCCATTTCCAAGAAGGGACACATTTTCCCAATACCCCCCCCCCCCCCCAAAAAAAAAAACAATCTAGGACAGGCAAATTTGTGTAGCGCTTAAGCTCACTTATTTTCCATTTGGATGACCAAGTGTCATCAAGATATTATAAATGAGAGCATTAGGGCGTTTGATTCTTGTATGAATTAGTCCAGGAACTGGTCAACTCTTCCGATATATTTGCAGTCAATTGAAAAGGTGAGTGAGTGTCAGCCAAGGATAGAAAAATATGTTTCAAAATTGCAGATAAGGGAAAGGGAACTAAGGCAGATGGACAATATTAACTAATCTTCAAAATTGAAGGATGCAAAAGAATTGGGGGAAAAAAAGAAGAAAAAAAAGGAATGACATAGAAGTCCTTACCACTATTGTCACACTGTGAGCAGTGTATGAGCTCTTCAGCTACTTCCTTAGTGTTGCTATGTCGGTCCTTCAGGCAAAGCCCACATATAGCGTCAGGCTTCACCTTAGGCTGCAAAGTAAAACAATAAAATTAATAATAAAAAATATAATGCTCATGAGTGATAAAAATAAATCTCTGCCTTAATAATTGCACATCATATCCACGGGCAATGTAGATTATCATACTTTTTATCCTAGTGAAGAGAATGATTATAGTCTTATATTATTGGGCAAGAGTGAGAAGGGAGTCAGAGGTTGTGGGCTAAATTGAGTTTTGCACAACATCTTGTAGGTCAGATCCTCCTCTTTTTGTTATGACAAATTCTCAGAAAATAGTTATTTGTATATCTTTAATATTTGTCAACAATTAAAGGGGAATTAACCCTTATCCTTTTGACTTACTGTATGTGATGAGAGCATAACTACTATCATTGCTAGTCACTTATTTCCTCATGAATATTCCCGATTACAAAAATAATCAATATTTTATGGACCACTGTCGTCTGCTTTCAATGCCCATAGGAGGCGGCCATTTCTTCAACTACTCGCGGTGAAATGACGTGGCAGGCGGAGAACACAATAGCATTATCGTAACCCGCTATTGTGTTCTCCGCCTGACACGTCATTTCACCGCGAGAAGTTGAAGAAATGGCCGCCTCCTGTTGGCATTGAAAGCAGACGACAGTGGGCCATAAAATATTGATTATTTTCATTATTGGGAATATTCATGAGGAAATAAGTGACTAGAAATGACAAGAGTTATGCTCTCATCACATCCAGTAAGTCAAAAGGCTAGGAGTTCCTTCCCCTTTAAAGAGAGATAGATTTGGATTCTACATGATTATCTCTGAGGTAAAAAAAAAAGTGACTTAATTTCCTTCTCTTTCTCAATCGGTAGCTGTGAGACTCCAAAATAGGGCTAAACACCCCAAAAAGGAGAAAGAGGGGGACCATTCTCACCTGATATTGTTGGGCCGCTGCGGGCACCACAGCCTCCATGCTCAACTGCAGGGCCTCCGGTCCGGGCAGCCTCACAATGTCGCTGTCGCTGCCACTCGACGCGGGGCCGGGGGCCACTATGATCGGGCCGGCACGCACTGCACTACCACGCCTACTACCGTTACCCCTAGAACCCGAGGAAGGGGGTCGAGTGGGAGTTGAGGTATCACGCTTCGGAGTCTGCTGCTTTTGGGGTGGTTGTTGCTGCTGCTGCTGCTGTTGTTGCTGTTGTTGCTGTTGAAGCATTTGCATCTGTTGTTGTTGTTGTTGTTGGAACTGCTGCTGCATTTGCTGCTGTTGTTGTTGTTGTTGTTGCTGTTGCTGGTCTTGTTTTTGCTGACTGCGCTGTCGGCTGGAGTTGTTTGATGGGGTCTTGACTGGCGTTTCCCTCGGCGTGTCCTTTGGCGTGTCCTTGCCATTCGAGGTGTCGTCCAGATTGGTCAGTTCCTTTAGGCGGAAAAATTTGAAAACAAAATGAAGTAATTAACAAATCAAATATTAACCTAAAGTTAATATCTTATCCTCCAGGTTTCTGTCAGGCTTATTGCTTTTGACTAGCACGAGCACTGAAAAAGGTTTCTAGGTAGTATGACCATGATAACAGTTTTGTAGCTCAGTTTAGGGGAAATTCGTTATAAACATTAGTTAGCGAATAATAAATCAAAGTTATCCCCAAAAGTTGACTTCTCATTCTTTGGGTTTGTTTCAGGCTTATATAGCTTGACTAGACTATATGAGCATTGAAAATCGTTCTGGGATGTATCGCCATCATAAGAGCTTTGTAGCTCAGTGGTTAGAGGACCAGTGTTACAGTGTAACAATCCGGCGGTCTTCTCTTGGTATAATTCTCGGCAAGGTTACATTTTCTTATCCAGGTTTTTTTACTCAATATATTTCTAGTGAACGTCTCCTGTAACTGAAATTACGAAACAATTAGAAACAAAATTGTATATAAGTTTCTTAACATCATGAGTTATTCAACTGAAATCAATACTTCAACTAGGCTTAATTCAACCCCCTCTTGAGAATTCCAGAAAAAGACTCATCTCAATCAAATGCTTACAAACATTGCACTTCATATGTGAATATGTTCATTTTACTATGACAGTTTGTTACATACCGTTAAGCTCTCCAGGTCATCTTCCATATCGTCATCGCTGAAGTCCGGCGCATAGTCCGTCTTTCTCCTAATCGCCATCGGACCATAGATGGCGGTGTTCAGGGGCAGGTATCGCAGCTCGTCAGATGAATAGCTGTAATAGTAATAATGATAATAATAATAACAATAATTATAATAATAATAAGCACAATAATCACAATAATAAGAATAATAATAATAATAAAATAATTACTACTCCTTCTAATACTACTACTACTAATAATAATAATAAACAAATTGCATTTAAATAGCGCTTAATACAGGATTACTAAGTGCTGTAGCATTATCATTACCTTTGGTTAACAAGAACAGTTCACACCTTCCCAATTATCTTATGCTCTATCTCGACTCCTCGGGTGCAGATTATGAAGATGGTATTTTCATGAACTTGCCTATGTTTACTTGAAGTGATCCCTTGTCTTTGTCGAATTCAACCAAACTCGATTGGAGCTGTTTGGCTTATAGACTTAGCAGAAGAATAAAATGGGTTTTATTTTTGCATAATTTAAATTTTGAAATGACTGATCATGTGACTTACCCCTTGCAGTAGTCTTGGAACTGTCCTGGTATGACGGCCACCGGGTAGGCTCCGACCTTGGTGTCCTCCTTATTCAGCTTACGCATCTTGGCCTGGGGCATGTGCAGTTGCTAATTATGAAGCGTGATAAATCAAAACAAATGGCAATTACTGTTTAAAATGTATTTTTTACAATCATGTAATGTTCTTCTTAAAGGACCTAAAGAATACAACGTACTTTGACACTTATTCCATAGTTGATGACTTGAAACATAGGTCTGCCGAAAAAAAATCCATGAAAATGAACACAGTAGTGATTTAAGACTAGTTTTCTGATGCCAAATCTCACTTAGCAGCCAGTTTACGCCCCACCCACATTTAGGGTCCGGAATCGGCAGCGTGATCGACATGTGATTGACAATTCATTGGCTTACGTCATGACGCGTCATCTACAGAATTTAGTTCATTAGTCCGTTCTTTAGATGACGTCACATTTTGGCGATTTTAAAGGGGCGTTCCCAGGACAATTAGATATTTACTAAGAAACCACAAAATTGATTGATTTCATGAGAAATGACTGCCAAATTCTTTTTCTTCGGGAAAAATTACATATAGAGAGCCGAATTGTGAAATTAGGCCATCTACACGCTGTAGTTCCTTCAATAAAGAGTGTACACATGAAGACACATGCCTCCCTCTATTTCTTTGACAGCGGCATTACAAAATATACATAAGGAATATATTGTTATAAATAATAATAATAATAATATTCTCCATTTATATAGCACCTAATAGGATTGATATACCCATAGCTAATAACGTATCTAGTTGGCTTGCGATAGTCACAAAGAATTTGGGGGAAAGCATGGCTTTGATTTAATCACAATTTCAGTGTGAATGTTGTAATTATTTTTGCCATTGTTTAGTATGAACCTGTATAATTACGTAGATTGGTATACGTGGAGTGGTATTGACTACCATGTCCACATGATGCAATAAGTTTGCTAGAAATTAAATTTTTTACCTTGTGAGCCCAGCGGGCAAGTAAAAACAAGATTTGTCAAATTCTAGTGGCCCAAAACCTGAATCTGGTGGCCCCAAACCAAGAAAAACATTACAAATTCGGATATTTTGGTTTCCATTGGGGCCAGTGAAATTTGATGGCCCAAAGCAAATTTTCAGTGGCCCCGGGCCATTCGGGACCGTGCTTATTTTCGAACATTGGTTTGACGGCATACCATCGTCTGCAGATCAAAGTAGTACTGTCTCTGTTCCCTCTTCTCCTGCATCAAGAGTGCGTTGAACTCTGCAGCTCGCAGGGCTGCCTTCTTCATGTACTCCTTCACCTTGCTCGCGTCCATTTTGGGCTGGGACGGCACAACGAGGAATTGGAGAAATATCAAATGATAAAATTAGTTATACAACAAAGGAAAAAGAATAACAATACAATTTTGTTACTTATTCTTCTATTGAGTTGGGAGGGGAGCACCCTTAGGCCATGAAAAATAAATGGTTGGATTGGCGTAACCCGCCCGCCCCTAAAAATACCGGCGCTAATGCACGCCGACCCTAGAGGTTTTTTCTGATTTTTTTTTTTTTTTTAAATAATATAAAAATATAAATTAATTAATTAAAAATTGCAATAGAATTTGCAATTGCGATGTGTTATGTGTGTGTTTTTGTGTATTTGTGCGAAGAAAAAAATAAATAAAAAATAAATAAATTTTAAAAAATCCCTACCGACCTACCCTAATCTTTGGTTGCCCGTTAACTCCAAATCAAAAATTTTTTTTTTTGGGCCTTATCCTAATTCCCTAAATGAATATTCACATCTAGATATCTAACGAATGGCTTGCTGGAATGCTTTTTATTCAATCTTATTAAATATCTCCATAATCAGGGAGACATTTCAAAATCAAAACCCATTTGATTTGGTTTGATTTGGTTCTTTTTATTTTCAACATAATCACATAATACAAAATTATTATACAAATAATACAGAAAGAAATACGTTAATTGAATACTGTAAATAAACATGTATAACTTATAGACTTATTTCATTATTCCATTACCATAGGACAAACAACAAGGTACAAGAGAAATGTGGAAGCACTGAGTGGTTATTACTGATGGTCTGTAGCTGTTTCTCCTGTATCACCCTCGCATACTAAGAGTACTTGATGGGGTATGGTTTGGGAAGGGGAGGGGGGGGGGGGGGGACATGTTATAGAACTAAGAAATGTGGCTAATAAAAAAGGGGCCTGGGGGAAGGGTCTAGGACCCACATTGTATCTGGGTTTAGTTTATAAGGCTAGCTGTTTTAGCTTACTGCCTTGTATCCAGTGTGCTGGTTGCTGATGGAGAATAAGAATAGCGGAGGGAGAATAAGATGATGATGATGATGATGATGATGAGGATGATGTTCTGTCTCTGTTTCTCCTGTATAACCCTCGCATACTCAAAGTGTAAAAACAAAATTAGATACTTTATCACCATGATGATGTATAATTAAATTTACTACATATATATAATAGAAATGGTGATGACAAATCATTAACTGTGATAAATTTGAAGCGTACTTGTTGGGGTTGGGCAGAGAAGAGGTTGTAGAAATACAACCAGAGCAACCAACGTTGAAATTTAACAATCAGGAAGATTTAGGGAAATTTCATCAGAAATCAGGGAGAAATATAATTATATCAAATCCAAACAACCTAATGACAACAAAATCTGTCAATAATCAGGGAGATTGGCTGATAGGATGAAATCCAATGTTTTAATTGTGGTCTTTTTTTTCAGGGGGTCTCCTGCGAAATCAGGGAGACATGGCAGCTCTGTGCAACCTGTAGTCTTGCAAGGTGAGAATTTGGGGTGAGGGGCGGGTGGACAGGGAGGGGAGGGGGGCGGGGGGAGGTGGAAATAGATTTTTAACTTACTGCCTTGTATCCAGTGTGCTGGTTGCTGATGTTCTGCCTCTGTTTCTCCTGTATCACCCTCGCATATTCAGCGTACTTGTTGGGGTAGTCTTTCATCATCAGGTCATACACCTCCTCCCCACGCAGGGCCGACAAACCTGTTAGGTCCAACGAGGATAGAGCATACACGTACAATGTAGCAATGAAGATAACACTACACTGTGAATCAGAACTTGATTTTCGCTGACTAATTTACTTAAAAATATACAGTAGGAAATAAGCACTGGATTGCTGGCCCAATAAGTAGATGTCGGGAAAGAGCAATTTCATAAATGGCCTAGTTTGGTTTACCGATTGGGCAACTAAATTATTGATTAACTATGAGTGAAACATGTAATTCCTTCGGTTTAAATCTCATCTAGAGGGTAAGTAGGCAAGTCAACTTTCAGTTCGGGGAAGTAAAATTGGAAAAGTTATGACTTCACTTGCCTGAATGGGCCAGTAAGGCAAAAACGTTTGAGTGGAGGCTTGACTTACCCAGTGTAGCCTGTTCTTCAGTGACTACACCCCTTTCTTTCAGGAATTCCCTCTCATTGATGTCCATGCTCCTCCTTTCCAGGTCTAAAGATGTAAAATCAATGAATGAAATAAAATGTAAATTTAAAGAAATTTGGTATCATACACACAAGTACAAAATAAATGTACATATATACATATCAAATGTCATCGATAAGAGAATAACAACATTAAATGGATTGGAAACACAGGTATATATATACACTATAAAGCAGAGCTTGTAAGAGTGTGAGTTGAGAGCAGCAAATATGTCTCGCTAAGACATGCCATGGTTGGGAATAATAATATGATAGGTTCCATTTATATAGCACCTAATAAAATACAATCTAATCTTTAAGCACTTTACACTATTATTACCCCGGTCATAGGATACAAAACCAGCTTGCACACAATGTGAGCACCCATCTCCACTCCCTGGGGAGCATTCCTTCAGAGCAGCCCATGGGCATTGAGAAGTTCATTCACATAATTAAAAGCTTTCACCTCCTACCGGGTCCCCATTTATACACCTGGGTAGAGAGCAGCAATTGTGGATGAATTGTCTTGCTGAAGGACAAACACAGTGGGAAAACACAGCAGGGTAGGAAATACACGGGGGCTGAGGGTGACTTGCCCCCTAATTTTCAAACTAGCCCCCTGAAATGAGTAGGTAGCCCCTGAAATTACCATAGGATATTATGGGAAATATTTTGTGATATCCATCAGATTGAAAAAGTAGCCCCCTAAAATCAAAAATTAATTCTTTCCTTGAAACACAGGGTGAGCCAACTTCCTTCATTTGGTAGATGACGCCAGTAGACACTCCCATCATGTGATAAAGTCATACCTGGGTACTGCCTCTTAGTAATTCTTCCTGGGGCCACTAAAACTTAACCCACTGGCATTGCCAATGGAAGCCTGGTAGGCCCTGTATCAACTATAGGGATTGCAAAATCCAGAAGGGAACAACAGGTTAATGTCCACTCTGGACATTGGACTAATCCATGGACACTATCATCTGATGACGTCTTACCTGGGTACTTCCTCTTAAATGACTTGACCTCAAGGTATTCGCTGATCTGCTCCTGAACAAAGTAGTACTCCCCAGATCCCTCCTCGGGCCACTGATACTCAAACACGTTCTCTGCTGGAAAGTGACCCAAGCTGGTAAAATGTAAAGAGAAACATTGAATGATTAATTGCAGGGGGTGGGGGGGGGGGGGGGGGTATAAAATAAGAACAGAGAGCAAATTGGGCTGGAATTCATAAAAGGAGGTTTATGTAAACCATGTAGCGCCATCTGTAAACAAATGAAATAAGTTGATAACTTTTTACTTTTTTAACAATATTGCAGCTACAAATTTACTCAGGATATTTTTAAAAGATCTACGTTCTCAGATTGTGAATTTTATTTGGTGCCACCAGTTAGCTACTCTGACAGGACTATTTTGGTGATCAGGATTGAAACTCCACAGGAACAATAAAATGCAATTTTGTAAACTTTATAAAAGGTACAATTACGCTACTATAATCATGTTTTATCATTGTTCATTATAACAAGAGTCATCTGTACATACACTAATTACACACTTACTCTTCTTCACTCTGGTTGCTTGCATCGGGCGAGCCGGCCCTGGATCTCTTTGGACTAGGACTAGCCCTCGGACTCTCCCCAATCAGTTCCCGGACCCTCTTCACTGGCAGCGGACTCCCCTGGAAGCTGTCCCCGCATTCGTACTCGCTGCTCTTGGCGGAGACGAAGCTCTCCATGCTGCACTCGTCAAAGACCTTCAAAGGAGGTTTCATCTGGTCCTCTCCATCCTTGGAGGACTTCTGTTGGTCTGCTCCGGAGTCCTTCCCAGTGCCGATCTCACTGTCCACAGTTCCAGTGTTCTCGCCACCAATTTTCTCTGGAAATTGCAAGCTTGAGTCCTCCCCGTCAGGAAACTGCGAGTTACTGTTCTCATTATCTGGAAACTGAGAATTGCTGTTCTCCGTCTCCGGAAAGCTCATGTTTGCATCTTCACTCTCTGGTATGATGGAGCTGCTGTTGTTGTCAACGTCGGGAAAGCCCAGATTTGAATTTTCAGCTTCACTCTCTGGTAGCCGCGAGTCGCCATCTTCAGTTTCTGGTAGTCTAGAATCATCATCCTCTGTTTCGGGTAACCGAGAATCCCCGTCTTCACTCTCTGGGAACCGAAAGTTACTCTCGCTTTCTTCATTTTTGGAGTCTTCAGATGCGGAGATCCTGAGGTACAGTCCTGCACTTTCCCTCGTCATGGTATTATCGCCACACTCACTATCTGCGAACTTCTGGTTGCTGGCGTTGCTTTGCGAGAGCTCTGCATTCATGAGCTCGAAAGGCTCCCCTATTGTTGACTCCTCTATGGTGTCCATTGGCTCATCTACCACCTTCTCCGCAGTTTCCTCCTCGGTCGTTTCAAATGGTCTTGTGAATGAGAAAGCTCTGTCTGATTTTGCTTCGACAACTTTGGCAACATTCTCCTCACTCTCTTTCTCCTCTAATTCTTTACTACTAGGTTTCGCATCTCCAGTTTTCTCCAAGGCACTGCTAGATTCATCTGGAGACACTTTTTTCTCGCTAGTCTGACCATCACTGCTCTCTACCGAGTCTTGAATCTTGGTATTTTCTTCCACTACATCTTCCCCACTATCCTTAATCGGTACAACCTTATCTTCAGCACTGTCTTCTCCAGCTCCAGCATCAACTGGAGGGACTATTGCATCACCTTCTTGCTCTGGCTTATCACTTTGAATAGGATTGCTTGTGTCTTTTGTTTCAGATGTAGCCTGATCACAAGCAGATGCATTTGGTGTCTCTTGTGATCCCTCAGCCTCACTTCTCTCAGGAGTCTTTTTATCCTCCTGATCATGAGCCTCGGATCTCGCTTCAGCAACCCTTTCCATTACATCAGCATTGCTCACATCTCCGGCAGCAACTTCCTTGTCAAGTCCAGCTTCTTTTGCATCGTCTACAGCGGGTTTTGGTTCCTCTGCAGGGGTCTGCACTGCACCTTCCGCTTTCTGCTCAGATGCCTGTGGTTGATCAAGACTGACAGCCTCTTTTTCCTCCTTGTCCATTTTGGTAACAATCCTTGCACCTTCCTCACTCTGATTCTCTCCCTTGTCCGATACACTCTCCATATCTTTTCCTTCCCCCTGAATGGTAGATTCAGCCACTTCTTCCTTCTCAAAGTTCGCTTGGCCAGCTAGTGGAAGGGTGATCTTCACAGAGGGATCTGACGGTTCTCCGCTTCTATCTTCAGTTTTTGGGCTTCCTTCACCGGGTGAGAATGCAACATGAGGAAACTCCTGGGTGGAGTCCATTCTACTGTTGTGAACTGTAAAGCAAGAGATAGAATGAAGATATTAATTCATCTCACGCAAACAAAATGACATGCAATCAACATTTTAATACTTGTTTTTCTGAAAAAGCTTGTACATGCAAGTAATTCATATTTTAAATCAATACATGGAATTTTATGTGACTATCAACTGAATTTTTAAATTTTTAAAGAGGCATCACAAATAATTTCATGCATACAGGACTTAAAAGTTTACTCAAGTTGTTTTTTTCTTATCTATTATATTCTTAATAGTAAATATATAATCCATTGCGGATATAGTATCGGAAATAATATCGCTAATGATATTCGTTGTCTCGCAATGTCAAACTAGGAATCTAAACGATCATGACGATTCGGATTTCAAAGGACAATAAAAACAGCATATTTGGTAAGCATAGTAGTTTAACTTTATTAATTTTAAAACAAAATACATGAACCAAATTGGTTGTTTGCCCGTGTGCACCGGCCAATCGGCGTGTTCCGTTGTTGACCTATCAGGAACGCAATCGCTCATGCGAGATTGTGATGTTGGGAGCCACGGTAGAGCATAAAAAGCCGAGTGTCTACATTCGATATTATCATTTGACAAAGTATTGCAGTAGCATACGAAACGTCATGATCGTTTAGATTCCTAGTTTGACATTGCGAGACAAACGAATATCATTAGCGATATTATTTCCGATATTATATTCTTTACAAACATGGAACAATATTGATATTTACACAAACCACAGAGCTAGCAGATGTATCAACAATTTACATTGACATATAACTCTTCATCATTCTACTTCTAGTGACATAGTCAAGTCCACCCACTGGTGCATTACGCGCTGATTGACCAAGTGTTATATTATTTTCTTGATGACGAGACTGTTTTATTACTCATGCCTGTCAGCAATTCTAAAAACTTTATAATCAACTACAATCAAACCTGTGGATTGAAAGTACAAGGTATATATACTGCTGAACACTTATTGTTCCACCATAAATCAATCAGATACATTGTCATTAATCAACTGAAAGTAAATCTGCAAGAGCAAATTTTTCCAAAATGCACGTTCCATTTTCATGCAGTAACCCACCAGCTGTCCTCACCTATACTGTTTGTGCATATTATTAAATGTATATCTACGTACAGAATCGCATTGCGCGAGTGCATGACATGCAGTGTACATTGTCATTGAATGATAGCACGAGGGGTGTTTGCGAATTCACTAACCACTTCCAAAATTAAATAAGAAGCAATTTTACTGGTCAAACATTACATATCTGTGACTGTGCATAAATAATTGCATGAATGATTCCTGTCACTTTTTGCCAGTTGAACATGAACATTGGGCATTGGAGTCATGACATTGGCCATATTGCATTGCAACATGTTGTGATTGCAAATTGGCATTATCATAAACACAATTCACATTGTCATTGACAATTTGTATTGTCACTATCGACTTTGAGCGACAAAATTTCAATTATTAATGAAAGTTTAAAACCTTCATATTACTGTTAGTATGCTACATTTTGTGTTACATATTTATGAAATCAACATTCATGTATCAATGTGGGGTGTACTTATATACTACACAAATCTAATAAATTCACTTTATAGTTTATTCTTGACACGTACATGTATACAAAAGATACCAGACACAAAATGACACGTATGGGGCTGGCCTAACCACTGCGAATCAAAAACGACAAATCAAACACTAACATTTAGCGATTGCAATAAGTCTGTTTGAACAACGACTGAAGAACATTGATAATGTAAAACATACGTTTAACAAGATTTACAGAAAACCACAAATATCAAGAGGAAAAGATATCATTGCTTACGTCTTTTGTCCTTGAATTTTGCCTTTGTTCCCGCAAAATGCACGCCAAAAGAAGATCTATGGTATCTTCAAAAATTGTTGAAAAAATAAATCCTCTGTACCTAGCTAGCGGCATACTTTGTGCAGTGGTATTTTTTTTTGACGGACATCCCGCCCCCTCCTCGGAGATTTTGACCGACACCACCCCCCCCCCCCCCCCCCCCACCACTCCCCTTGAAAAAAAATCCTTGGTACGCCAGTGTTTACGATTGAAGTGTTCTGATTTATTAATTATCCACCGGAAAGTTATAGCTGCATGTCAATGTGTACAATGTCAGTGCAATGAGTTTGCAAATGTCACTTTGCATTTTTGCTCATTACTCGGCCATAATACATCCATTAAAATTAAAATTTGCACACATTACTAAATGGACATATCAGATCACAAAAATACACATTGTATCAGGTCATTTTTGCACATGTCAATCAAGTTCTCCTGATCCCTTTAAATTGGGTACGAATTAACGAACTGGCTACGAATGTATTAATGTATCGATCAGTGGCGAAGACCGAGGTTAAAGGGAGGGGGGGGGGGGGCAAAGAATCGCCCCCCCCCCCCCCTCCCAACCACACTACGCCGACTGGTATTTAATATCTTTTTTTTCAGATTTCGGTTCCGTTTGTTTCGATTCTACTAATTACAATGAACTTCCTCTTCTTAACTAGTGTCCATCTCGAAGCGGGGTATCTCTATATTATTACAGCAAAAACTGTCCGTGGTCATCTGCATACAGTGGTCACTTTTCTTGTTTCCCTTGGGTGGTCAAATAACTAAATTAGTATATGGGCAATTCCACGAAAAAGTGGACATGAACTCAAAAAAACAAGTTGGCCCTATTTCAAATCCTATTGATTTTTTTCTGGATTATTTTTCCATAGCCTACAACATGATCCTATGATTATATATTTCAGTTCACATGATTTTAAAAATTCTAGTGTGTCTCCTTATAGGAGAAACGGAAACCATACATGAAACTCCACACATGGGACTACCCTGTGCAAATTTCAGGAAAATCCTTATATTTTCCAAATTTTCTGGTATCTTTATTATTTAAGGCACCAAATTTGATGACTGATAATCAAAGTACCTTTTCAGATTAAAATTTCAGTCTTTTGCGTGCTCTAAATTATATTTTTCAAATAAAAAAATGTAATGTCCGTGATGCAACGTTTTGTTGTCTAGATCACATATACATGTACCTGGCCCGTTTCGCAAAATCCAACTTGGATTCAATTCATCATTGCCTTGTCTATAATTGAATACCTAAATCACCTTTGTGAGGTCTCAGAACTCACAGATTTTTGCAAAGATGTATATGGATGCAAAAAGTCATGTCCAAAAAATGTAATGTCCGTGACGGCGCACATTTTGCAGAATTACTCAGTAACGAATTGGATAAATGTTCTGAAACTTTTTTTGCATACTTAACCAGGCAATTGCTTTGTAATCAAAATAAAAGTTAGACATTAGGTAGAGGTATGAATTAGAAGTGGCATTGGAAAGTCATGAAAATACTGTCTGTTTGTAATGTCCGTGACGCTGGAGTTGCCCATATATTTATTTTGACCGACATAGTGAGACTGAGACACTGTCAGTATATGCGCAATAAAATGAAAGACATTTCAATCTACTTCACCTAACATATCTTATCCCAACGGTTGCTTTTGTGAATACAAAAAATAGAAAGATAAATAGATAGATAGATATATAAATAGATAGATAGATAGATAGATAGATAGACAGATAGATAGATAGATAGATAGATAGATAGATAGATAGATAGATAGATAGATAGATAGATAGATAGATAGATAGATAGATAGATAGATATAGATAGATAGATACATAGATATGAAACAAATTGGTTTTTAAAGAGCGCCCTCTTGTGTTTTAATGGCTCTTTTTGAATGATAACAGGCTTTTTACTTAGTCGTTTGTAATTTTCTATACCTTTTGAGCATGGTGGAGATATAACTATAAGTTTGTAATGTTATCGTGCATGTTTTGGTTACAAACTTTCAGTTTGACCAAAACTGTACTATCCCTTTAAGAAACCTCTTTTAAATTACCCAACAGAAAAACAAACCAACAAACAACTCTTCATTAGTTTCTTCATAACTTTTGAGAGATTGTGCAAAGTATTGTACTTGATTCAATACGACAAATAACAGTCTCTAATTCAGCTGGATTTCAGGAACTCAACTGGAACAAGTAGTTCGTTTATTAAGGTCTAATGTGGAAAGCCCTATCACATATGTCGATGTGATATACATGGGCATCATGTATAATAGAGTGCAATAATCAATATATCAAACATATTACAACCCCTCTTCTTCATCATAAAATTTAAACTCAAATTTTCTGAATCTGCTTGGCCTAACAAATGTATCTACTATGCGGATCTTAATCCATCACCATAACTTTTAATTCCTTTATTCAAATTTCCACTTTTTCCATAAGTCTTTTTTTTCTTTTTTCTCTCCAAAATCCTATCGGTATCAATAATCATCAAAACTTACATTTGGATCTATTACATTTTATTTATGATTCTTTGGAAAGCCCCATCACATATGTCGATGTGATATACATGGGCATCATGTATAATAGAGTGCAATAATCAATATATCAAACATATTACAGATTGCGCCTATTCGACAGCAATATTTCCCTGTTAATAACTTCCGTGTGAAAATGAGAGGAATCAATTTCTTCATGGTTACTTGAGCAAATCATTTTCATATTTTTGCGTTAAATGCTTTCCTTTTCTTTTTTTACATGATTATAATAACCACTACTAAAGTTTATGCGCAAGTTCTTAAAGGGATCTAGTAACTTTGTTGACATGTGCAAAAAGTGATGAATGGTTGATTCAATGTACTGTATATTGTTGTAATCTGATATGTCCACTGGGTATTGTGTGAACATTTCAAGTTAAATGGACGGTATATGGCCGAGTAATGAGCAAAAATGCAAAGTGATGTTCACTAACTCATTGCACTGACTTTGTACATGGTTTCGACGATCCATTGGATAATATCATCCGACCACTTGAATCGTTAATGTCTTTTAAACGAAAGGGAAATTTTAAAAACCGAAACCTGTCCCATGCTTTTTTGTTAATATGAACACAACAAGGTATGAGAGAACCGCTAGAATTCCAATCGGATTTTTAGGATTTGGACAACGTTACTAAGTCCCTTTAAGTATGAAATTACAAGGAAGTGTTTGAAATTTGTACAGGTAATTGATCTGAGCTTTCCAAGCGAGTTTTGTATATATTTATTTCACGGTCGTCACACTTGACATTATCTGGTTTCTAAAGCAAATAAAAAGTATCCGAAAGGCAGATATTATTTCCCTGTTGTCATGTTCAAAACCAAAAGGCACGCTGAATTCAACTCGGGAGAGATCTAATTAGTTTGATTGTCTCTATTTAAATCAGATTATTGGAGATTATTGCTAAGACATGAGGTAATTCTGATCAACGGGCGCAATTGAAACAATCTGAATTTAAACCTGACAGAAACAACACTTTCTTGTGCAACTTGCAGCACTATATAATTCCAGTATATGACTTTGATTCGAAATCGATTTGCTAACAAACAGAATAGAAAATGCCTGAATCAAATAAAACGTATTCTAAAGGCATTGGTGACTATAACAGAACGCTATGTTTCTGTTTCCTGTCGAGCCTGGCTGTCTGTCTTGCTGTTCTTCCCGTGGTACCGTTGGATCAAAAAATGGGGAGAAGTGCGAGCGATATAACATTCTCCGTTAGCAAGTTGCTGTTGACGGTTCTGATCATCTACGCTTTCATTGCGGTAGTGCATCTGATTTGGCGTCAGAAGAAATATCACCAGACTCAGGTGGTCTTTTGGCCCACGAGGTGTCAGCACTGCGCTTCGGTACTCAAGACGAAGCAGCGGACAATCGCTCCCAGTCCTGGAACGTCGCATAATCACTTGGAGCAGAGCTCGGGTCTCATCCGCGATTCGCAGACGTCACCAAGGGACAATTTACCACTGGCTGGTCCAACACAACATTCCGGGAGGTCAGCCGAACAGCAACCTATTCTTCAAACCAATGAGTATACCGTAAGGGACGAAATAACTTCACCTTCTTGTTTTGTTTCGTATTTTGTGGACAGCGAACCGAGACCTCGAACCAATTATGGCTCAGTACTGTGTTCTGAGGGAGCTACGACGGCCCCTCCTAATGTGCAAAATATCTCACCTGACCAAGCTATAAACGACACTTCTATGGCTCATGCCTGTACAAGACGGAACCGATCGCTCGTCAACGCTTTTATTGTTTTCTCTCTAATTTCTCTGATCGCGATACCTTTCGAAATAGTTGCCCATATAATTTGCATTATCCAGAGTGATCGACCCATATTTACGATCATCATACAAGAGGCTGAGTACATTGTGCTTTTCGCAATGTTTCCTATTGCTATGAAATTCGCCTGGAACTACTACGATGCCGTTTTCGTTACGACGCGACACAACGCCTGCTTTGTCATCGTCTCTCTTTCGTTGGCAATCTGGATTTCCTCGATCAAGTTGATAGATCCGATCAGTTCCGTGCTGCAGTGGCCTTTTGATAAACCAGGCAGCCTCTGCAACCTGACGGGTAAATTCGGGCAGTTTTTTAGCCGAGCAGAGACTGTGGCGACACCCTGCTACACAGAATGTGCCTTCATCGCTGCCGGGATTTTCTGGGAAGTGTGGACATCTCTCATTCCAGCATGTCCGTCTGGTGCTAGCATACAGGTCACCGAAGACTTCATAGCCTACCCTGCATCATCAGAGCCACCGTCTCTACTGAGTAGAGCTATTTCGTGTTTGAAATCGCGAGTAAAGCACGTCGCCAATCGGTCAGAGGAAGCCAGACTCATGGGCCAGTATCACCTGGGAGGTACTGGCAAAGACTTAGAGGCTTGTCTATGGAAGACGTGGATCCTTTCCGCTGTCCAGTCTCTAGTTTTCTTCGCTACAAGTTTCTACTTCGTCAAGATTTCCGAGGCAGACAGAAATAGCTATGACATCTACATTGCCTGGAGCATCGAGATACTTTTCGTATTTCCTTTCCTAATACTGTACATGCATCTGTCATATGTGACAAATAAGATGCCACCTGCTTCCGATGTACCTTCACCAGATCACTGTAGCCCTTACCTGCTACTGAAGAAGACAAAAACGGAAGCGCACGACGTCCTCCTTCTTGTTTGTTCATGTGGCATTTTCTGTCTCTGTTTCTTCCAAACGGCTTCAGCGGTCGGGCTCCTGTTGTGCTCAGATCAGGTTGACCAGGGCGATAACGTCGCTCAGTATATCTTCGCCATCGCCTACTCCTTCTTCATCGTACCGACGATTTGGTACATGACCACGTTCCTGCTGCGAGTCCAGAGTCAGCTGGGGCGCGTGAGAGATCCTCTCGAGACGAAGTGGACAATGGTCTTGCTAGTCAACATCATGGTGACCAACGGGATGCAATGGCTGATTGAGAGCGTGGCGAGAGTGGAATCACCACTGACCAGAAAGTTCTTTGCGGGACAGACTGGTGACGTAATGTCCATCGTGCTGAACCCATTTACAACCCTCTATGGACTCCACGCTGCGATGATAGCCTATGAGGCGTACAGGGTGATTTTTAAAAAGGCGTTTAGTGACCCCCAGGGATCTTTTGACCCAACGTTGATTAACACTGACCGCTGACCCTACAAGCATCGCTAACACTTCAGGCGTGCCCTCACTCATCAATAAGCACGGTTCCCTAGAGGGGCAAACGTCCACATTGGATGCATTCATTAACAATTACTTTGATATGCCTTTTATTTTGAATGCTCTTCGCAAAGTTTCAAAGTACAATGACATTCTCTTTCTAAACTAGCGTCTGATATTGGGACACATATCTCCATTCTTATTAACTTTATTATTCATGTTTGTCGATTAAGTGGGACGTCGTCAACACATTCAACCACGTACAATAAATTTAGCATGACAAGTCACCTCACCTCGCTTATGTCTAGGTCACAAAAGCTCCGATTTGGGATACGGTGCCCGTACGATGCCACTTTTAGGTGAAATATTGCGGGAATCTTGCGGCGCCCGCAGGGGTGCTGTGGCTATCGTGCGGTCGCCGTTGCATTTTCCCTCGCCGTACGATGACAACAAATTGTTTAATGCCTAGGTCACAAATGATCCGGGCGCCGTACGATTTTTCTCCCTACGACGGATTTTCTGCGATTTTGGGAAATTGTGATATCGTACGATGTCTGTGTATCTTAGAGTATCAGACACATATTTGGGGCCACTAAAATCGTACGATAGTCGTAAGATGTCAACGATATCGTAAGAGTATCTTGCGATGTCCGTACGAGTCCCGTAATGCGTCCGTATGAGCGCTCAGATTGTAAGTATTGTAAGTATTTGCTTGAACTCCGAAAGTCATCGAACGTGCCCCGGCAAATATGTGACCGCTGCACAAAGATATCGCAGACATCGTACGAAATCGTAGAAAATCCGCCGTAGGTAAAAAAAATCGTGCGGCGCCCGGAGCATTTGTGACCTAGGCATTATTCAAGCTTTCTGGTGATTGCACGTCGGGGCGTCAACACTTCACACAACCTCCTCTACCATAATTATTATGTCCACGTTCTCTATTCTTCTCTTGCGGACTCGATCATGATGAAGACATCAAAGGGATCTAGTAAATTTGTTGGCATATGCAACAAATGAAGAATGGTCGATAACATGTATATTGTTGTTGTTTAGTATGTCCACTGGATATTAGTAAGCAAATTTCAAGTCAAATGGACGTTATACGGCCGAGTAATAAGCAAACATGCAAAGTGATATTTACTAACCCATTGCACTGACTTTGTACACGGTTACGACTATCCAGTGGATCGTCTAACATCTGAACACTTCAATCATAAATATTGTTTTAACGAAAGGGGAATTTGTAAAACCAAAAACCTGTCCCAGTATTGTTAATACGAATACAACAAGGTATGAGCATGATGAGGGAACCGCTAGAATTCCAATTGGATTTTGAAGATTTTGACAATGTTACTAGATCCCTTTAATTTTTGACAATGTTTTTGTGTTATTGTTTTCTTTTCATATACCTGTTGAATTGTTAAAAAACTAAAATAAATCAACATATTGACACATTCATTACCGTTCCCCTTAGAATAGTTCGCCTGGATTTCCCAACTATAATGTATCAAATGCTACAAATGGTCCGATTTGGGCTACGGCGCCTGTACGATGCCACTTTTAGGTGAAATCTTGCGGGAATATTGCGGCGCCCGCACGGGTGCCGTGGCTATCGTACGGTCGCCGTTGCATTTTGACCAAAACTGTACTATCCCTTTAAGAAACCTCTTTTAAATTACCCAACAGAAAAACAAACCAACAAACAACTCTTCATTATTTTCTTCATAACTTTTGAGAGATTGCGCCTATTCGACAGCAATATTTCCCTGTTAATAACTTCCGTGTGAAAATGAGAGGAATCAATTTCTTCATGGTTACTTGAGCAAATCATTTTCATATTTTTGTGTTAAATGCTTTCCCTTTCTTTTCTATTTTTACATAATTATAATAACCACTACTTAAGTGTATGCGCAAGTTCTTAAAGGGATCTAGTAACTTTGTTGACATGTGCACAAAGTGATGAATGGTTGATTCAATGTATATTGTTGTAATCTGATATGTCCACTGGGTATTGTGTGAACATTTCAAGTTAAATGGACGGTATATGGCCGAGTAATGAGCAAAAATGCAAAGTGATGTTCACTAACTCATTGCACTGACTTTGTACATGGTTTCGACGATCCATTGGATAATAATCATCCGAACACTTGAATCGTTAATGTCTTTTAAACGAAAGGGAAATTTTAAAAACCGAAACCGGTCCTATGCTTTTTTGTTAATATGAACTCAACAAGGTATGAGAGAAACGCTAGAATTCCAATCGGATTTTTAGGATTTGGACAATGTTACTAAGTCCCTTTAAGTATGAAATTACAAGGAAGTGTTTGAAATTTGTACAGGTAATTGATCTGAGCTTTCCAAGTGAGTTTTGTATACATAACATTATTTCACGGTCGTCACACTTGACATTACGGACTTTTCGATTTGTACGTTCACTAGTGGACTGGTACAGTGACGTCATTTTTTGAAGCAGTGCGCATGCGCATCTACGTGCCCGTCGTTCGTACCAGATATATAATACGTGTACACCCCTGTTTTGCCGTCGGTCTAGATCTGTGACGACAATCACTATTTGGCTACTAAAAACAACGTCATATATAGCTGTATATTTCTTGTTTCTCTGCTGTGGTCTATGTAAACAGGTTAACTGAACTATATGATTTAAATGAACTTGTCTATAAAGGTTACCTGTTTATAGCGTCCACTCTTCTTGTCTGCATTGGGTGGTCACTATACACAGGTTTTACTATATCTCATTTTAATTCTATGGAGTCTGTCAATAATAAGTCACCTGATTATAGCGCCCACTTCCAGCATTCTTTCATTTGGATGGTCACTATAAACAGGTTTGACAGTACACTGTGTTATGAAATTTGTCTATAAAGGTCACCTGTTTATAGCGACCACATGTCTTGTTGCACTTGGGTGGTCACCATACAAAGTTTACTGTTTATGATTTTATGGAACAGGTCTATAAAGGGCACCTGTTTATTGCGGCAAATGTTCTTATTTTCCTTTGGTGGTCGTTATACACAGGTTTGACTGTAAACCATGTGTTGGCACCTGTCTATAAAGGTCACTTGCAATTAAGTGTCAATTGTGTTGTTTCCATTGAGTGGTCACTATACAGAGGTTTGTCTTAATACAATTTTATAGAACCTGTCTATAAAGGTCACCTGTTTAGAGCGGCTATTTTTTCTTCATTCCATCTGGTGGTCATTACACACAGGTTTGACTGTAAACAATATGTTGGCACCTGTCTATAAAGGTCACTTGCAATTAATTGTCAATTGTATTGTTTCCATTGAGTGGTCACTATACAGAGGTTTGTCTTAATAAGATTTTATAGAACCTGTCTATAAAGGTCACCTGTTTAGAGCGGCCATTTTTTTCATTCCATCTGGTGGTCATTACACACAGGTTTGACTGTAAACGATATTTCGAAACCTGTCTACAAAGGTCACCTGATAATAGCGGCCAGTTTTCTTGTTTTCCTTTGGTGGTCTTTCTACACAGGTTTGACTGTAAACGACTTTTCGAAACATGTATTTAAAGGTCACCTGATCATAGCGGCCAATTTTCTTGTTTTCCATTGGTGGTCATACACAGGTTTGACTGTAAACAATATTTCGGAACCTGTCTATAAAGGTCACCTGATAATAGCTGCCAATTTTCTTGTTTTCATTTGGTGGTCTTTACACACAGGTTTGACTGTAAACGGTATTTTTGAACTGTCTGCAATGGACACCAGTTTATAGCTGCCAATTATTCATATCCCTTTGGTGGTCATTATACACAGGTTTGACTGTATGTTGGCACCTGTCTATAAAGGTCACTTGCAATCAAGTGTCAATTGTATTGTTTCAATTGAGTGGTCACTATACAGAGGTTTGTCTTAATAAGATTTTATAGAACCTGTCTATAAAGGTCACCTGTTAAGAGCGGCCATTTTTCTTCTTTCAATCTGATGGTCACTATACACAGGTTTGACTGTACTGGATATCAAAACCCTTTTTTTACAAAACTAATCTTTTATTCTCTGCAAACTTCGCACGAGCAATGCATGGCGTAACTATCCCGAGACTTGAACGCGCGTCGTCGTATGAAATCGAAAAGGTAAATAGCAACAGTCAACGTGCCTAGTCAACTCAATGTGGTACTTCACTGGGACGACAGGTTAACGGTCCTCGTATCAGCGATCGAAAACTCCCTAATCTGGTTTCTAAAGCAAATAAAAAGTATCCGAAAGGCAGATATTATTTCCCTATTGTCATGTTCAAAACCAAAAGGCACGCTGAATTCAACTCAGGAGAGATCTAATTAGTTTGATTGTCTCTATTTAAATCAGATTATTGGAGATTATTGCTAAGACATGAGGTAATTCTGATCAACGGGCGCAATTAAAACAATCTGAATTTAAACCTGACAGAAACAACACTTTCTTGTGCAACTTGCAGCACTATATAATTCCAGTATATGACTTTGATTCGAAATCGATTGGCTAACAAACAGAATAGAAAATGCCTGAATCAAATACAACGTATTCTAAAGGCATTGGTGACTATAACAGAACGCTATGTTTCTGTTTCCTGTCGAGCCTGGCTGTCTGTCTTGCTTTTCTTCCCGTGGTACCGTTGGATCAAAAAATGGGGAGAAGTGCGAGCGATATAACATTCTCCGTTAGCAAGTTGCTGTTGACGGTTCTGATCATCTACATTTTCATTGCGTTAGTGCATCTAATTTGGCGTCAGAAGAAATATCACCAGACTCAGGTGGTCTTTTGGCCCACGAGGTGTCAGCACTGCGCTTCGGTACTCAAGACGAAGCAGCGGACAATCGCTCCCAGTCCTGGAACGTCGCATTATCACTTGGAGCAGAGCTCGGGTCTCATCCGCGATTCGCAGACGTCACCAAGGGACAATTTACCACTGGCTGGTCCAACACGACATTCAGGAAGGTCAGCCGAACAGCAACCTATTCTTCAAACCAATGAGTATACCGTAAGGGACGAAATAACTTCACCTTCTTGTTTTGTTTCGTATTTTGTGGACAGCGAACCGAGAGCTCGAACCAATTATGGCTCAGTACTGTGTTCTGAGGGAGCTACGACGGCCCCTCCTAATGTGCAAAATATCTCACCTGACCAAGCTATAAACGACACTTCTATGGCTCATGCCTGTACGAGACGGAACCGATCGCTCGTCAACGCTTTTATTGTTTTCTCTCTAATTTCTCTGATCGCGATACCTTTCCAAATAGTTGCCGATATAATTTGCATTATCCAGAGTGATCGACCCATATTTACGATCATCATACAAGGGGCTGAGTACATTGCGCTTTTCGCAATGTTTCCTATTGCTATGAAATTCGCCTGGAACTACTACGATGCCGTTTTCGTTACGACGCGACACAACGCCTGCTTCGTCATCGTCTCTCTTTCGTTGGCAATCTGGATTTCCTCGATCAAGTTGATAGATCCGATCAGTTCCGTGCTGCAGTGGCCTTTTGATAAACCAGGCAGCATCTGCAACCTGACGGGTAAATTCGGGCAGTTTTTTAGCCGAGCAGAGACTGTGGCGACACCCTGCTACACAGAATGTGCCTTCATCGCTGCCGGGATTTTCTGGGAAGTGTGGACATCTCTCATTCCAGCATGTCCGTCTGGTGCTAGCATACAGGACACCGAAGACTTCATAGCCTACCCTGCATCATCAGAGCCACCGTCTCTACTGAGTAGAGCTATTTCGTGTTTGAAATCGCGAGTAAAGCACGTCGCCAATCGGTCAGAGGAAGCCAGACTCATGGGCCAGTATCACCTGGGAGGTACTGGCAAAGACTTAGAGGCTTGTCTATGGAAGACGTGGATCCTTTCCGCTGTCCAGTCTCTAGTTTTCTTCGCTACAAGTTTCTACTTCGTCAAGATTTCCGAGGCAGATAGAAGTAGCTATGACATCTACATTGCCTGGAGCATCGAGATACTCTTCGTATTTCCTTTCCTTATACTGTACATGCATCTGTCATATGTGACAAAGATGCCACCTGCTTCCGATGTACCTTCACCAGATCACTGTAGCCCTTACCTGCTACTGAAAAAGACAAAAACGGAAGCGCACGACGTCCTCCTTCTTGTTTGTTCATGTGGCATTTTCTGTCTCTGTTTCTTCCAAACGGCTTCAGCGGTCGGGCTCCTGTTGTGCTCAGATCAGGTTGACCAGGGCGATAACGTCGCTCAGTATATCTTCGCCATCGCCTACTCCTTCTTCATCGTGCCGACGATTTGGTACATGACCACGTTCCTGCTGCGAGTCCAGAGACAGCTGGGGCGCGTGAGAGATCCTCTCGAGACGAAGTGGACAATGGTCTTGCTAGTCAACATCATGGTGACCAACGGGATGCAATGGCTGATTGAGAGCGTGGCGAGAGTGGAATCACCACTGACCAGAAAGTTCTTTGCGGGACAGACTGGTGACGTAATGTCCATCGTGCTGAACCCATTTACAACCCTCTATGGACTCCACGCTGCGATGATAGCCTATGAGGCATACAGGGTGATTTTTAAAAAGGCGTTTAGTGACCCCCAGGGATCTTTTGACCCAACGTTGATTAATACTGACCGCTGACCCTACAAGCATCGCTAACACTTCAGGCGTGCCCTCACTCATCAATAAGCACGGTTCCCTAGAGGGGCAAACGTCCACATTGGATGCATTCATTAACAATTACTTTCATATGCCTTTTATTTTGAATGCTCTTCGCAAAGTTTCAAAGTACAATGACCTTCTCTTTCTAAACTAGCGTCTGATATTGCGACACATATCTCCATTCTTATTAACTTCATTTTTGTCGATAAAGTCGTCAACACATTCAACCACGTACAATACATTTAGCATGACAAGTCACCTCACCTCGCTTATGTCTAGTTCACAAATGCTCCGATTTGGGATACGGCGCCCGTACGATGCCACTTTTAGGTGAAATATTGTGGCTATCGTGTGGTCGCCGTTGCATTTCCCGTCGCCGTACGATGTCAACAAATTGTTTAATGCCTAGGTCACAAATGATCCGGGCGCCGTACGATTTTTCTCCCTACGACGGATTTTCTGCGATTTTGGGAAATTGTGATATCGTACGATGTCTGTGGTATCTTAGAGTATCAGTCACATGTTTGCCGGGGCCCGTACGATGACTTTTGGCTTAAAACAAAACAAACACATAAATCGCACGGCTCCTGTGAACACAATCTTAGTGCCCGTACAAGTGCCCGCACAAACTCCTTTGGAGATTAAGAAAAGATTATATCATTTTAGAAAGTGGGACAATTTAGAATAGCTTCGTGCAGAACAAAATAGGGAAGGCGAATAGAAGCAATGAAATAAACATGGCTGATAATTGGTCGAGATTCTCACAAGATGCAGGCATGTTTTCTGTGGATGTGTGTGTGGGTGTCTGTGCACGCGTGTGTATGTAAGTGCTTGTATATGTGTTTTTTTTTTTTTGGGGGGGGAATGTTTTTTTCTCTCCTATTTTTCCCTTTTTTATATTTATGCTTTCTTCATGCATGCATGTTTCATGCTTTATTTGATGTAAATAGTAAAAGTTAATTTGTACTATTTCGATGTGAATGTAAAATCATATTATATATAATTATGTAAACATGCAAATTATTTTATGTACTGATTTTGTTATTGATTGTTATTGTTATTTTGTTATTGTTTGTAAAAAGCAATGGAGAAAATAAATATCTTTGAAAAAAAAAAAAAGAAAAAAAAAAAAGGCTTTTTACTTAGTCGTTTGTAATTTTCTATACCTTTCGAGCATGGTGGAGATATAACTATAATTTTGTAATGTTATTGTGCATGTTTTGGTTACAAACTTTCAGTTTGACCAAAACTGTACTATCCCTTTAAGAAACCTCTTTAAAATTACCCAACAGAAAAACAAACCAACACACAACTCTTCATTATTTTCTTCATATATAACTTTTGAGAGATTGCGCCTATTCGACAGCAATATTTCCCTGTTAACATGGTTAATAACTTCCGTGTGAAAATGAGAGGAATCAATTTCTTCATGGTTACTTGAGCAAATCATTTTCATTTTTGTGTGTTAAATGCTTTCCTTTTCTTTTCTTTTTTTTACATAATCATAATAACCACTACTAAAGTTTATGCGCAAGTTCTTAAAGGGATCTAGTAACTTTGTTGACATGTGCAAAAAGTGATGAATGGTTGATTCAATGTACTGTATATTGTTGTAATCTGGGTCCACTGGGTATTGTGTGAACATTTCAAGTTAAATGGACGGTATATGGCCGAGTAATGAGCAAAAATGCAAAGCGATGTTCACTAACTCATTGCACTGACTTTGTATATGGTTTCGA
>JBAMJV010002609.1:0-104638 GCA_037951105.1 Echinarachnius parma | reverse complement strand
TACACTGTCATTGGTATCACTATGGAAACATTATGATCGGTTGCCTTCTCGATTGAAGCGGATGTCATGACTAGAAAAAAAAAAGTGAATTGAGCAATAATAAAATATTCATAATTTATCATAAATCATGATAATGAGTAGGCATTGTGTCGTATTTTAACGACATCAGTATGTGGCATCACACATGCGCACGGGCGTAGACATGTCATTGATACCCATTCAACTGGGGGGATGATCTATTCATTGGTGTGGCAAGATTGGTAGAGCGCGCGCTTTCCAATCATGAGATCCCGAGTTCGAACCCTGCCCACGGCGTTTGTCCTTCAGCAAGACAATTTATCCACTATTGCTGTTCTCTACCCAGGTGTATAAATGGGGACCGGTAGGCGGTGAAAGCCTTTATGTGAACGATCTTCTTGAGCCCACTGAGCGCTTGGAAGGAATACTCCCCAGGGAGTGGAGATGGTGCACACCATGTGTGCTGGTTTGCATTGTATCCCATGAGCGGGGTAATAATAAAATTGTAAAGCGCTTAGAGATGATTATCAATCGTGATAGGCGCTATATAAATAGTGGATATTATTATTATTATTATTCATCCCCCCCAGTTGAATAGGTATTACGTAAGTCGTACGCCCGTGCACATGCCTATGTAGGCTAACCGGACAAAAAGGTCGTAGTCATAGTGGTCCTGGGGGACGTGCCCTCCTCATAGTACATTAACCCCAAGGAGCCCCCACCAAATATAAACGTACTTGCGGGGGGGGGGGGGGGGGAGTATCAACAGGAATACACACCACAATATATGACAAATATAATTATCATCATTGTAATTTCTTATGAAATGTAAAAGACCCTTTGTTTTTCTTTGTAACTTGTCAGGTGAATGCATCTGCCCTCCAACGAAAATACAAACCCCCTCGATCGAGTGTCCCCCTATTCAAGAGTCTTGACTATGCTTTGTTTTGTTTTCAATGGTATTTGTTTTCTTCATTCCTTACATACAAACAATAACAAAGTAAACATTACATGAAATAATCTAAATTATTACAAAATAATTGAAAATACTGGTTCACCATGAATGAAGAAAGCATTATATAAAAAAAAAGGGAAAATAGAAGGGGACAAATCATTGCCCCCTTCCCCCCATAGACAAACCACATACAAACACTTACATACACATATACACACACGTGCACAAACACACACACATACATCCACAGGTAATATGCCTACACCCGAATTATTAATAATACCAGATATAATCGATCGTGTTATCTCCAAAAGTCCGAGAGAGGGCGTACAATTTTTCAGCGAAATAGTACGAAAGCTTACATAGTTTCGCTGAAATTGGCCGCCTTCTCTTGAGCTTCGCGCAGCAGTCGGGCACTAGTGTTTGATGTTTGATTTGGCATAAATATAGTAGATCCATGAGAGGAAAATATATAAAATAATGAGTGAATAAATTAATAAATATGTATATAAATAAATAGATAAATAAATGAAGAAATAAATAAATAAATAAGTAAATTAATCTTTAATACATCAATAAATCAATAATTGAATAAATAAATGAATATATCAACTAATAGATAAGGAAGTAAACAAATCACTTCAGAGAGGTGGATCACGAAATACGATAACACAGCCATAACAATCCTACCGTGGCCCTGATCAAGGGAAATAATAATATAAATTAAAATTAAGGGTAAAGACAAACATATATTTCTTCTTCATTTTTCCGCTGCATCACTTTTTCCAATTGTTGGAAGTGTCCAATTATTGTAACTACTATGGCAACAGCCAATCAACATCAAAAGCATTTTAGCTGTTGCCATGGTAGTTACAGTAATTTAATACAATTGAAAAAGTTGTATGAAAAGATAAATTAAGAGGAAAACACGTAAAAGATAATGATCCAAATAATGAAACACGTTTTCACATTAGTGATCATTGATATAAGCGTATTAATCTATTGATTGATGAATATACAATGTTAGATCAAGTGAGATTCATAACCCATTTCATGTAACGCTTTTTACATTATCAACATATTAATTAACTATTTATTTAACACATTATCTCTTCCAGCATAGCTTACTTCCAAAAGGCGCTAAATCCACTTTTTCAACTTTCGAGAAAAATAGGTTTCTTGCCCAACTTTGTGCACATGCCTATGGGAATATAAAAGTGAAACGTTCCATATTTTGATTTAAATTGTGTAAAAAGTCCTAAAAAAAAATTTGATTTCTAGATAACTATGTAGCTCATTAATGTACTGATATCGTTAACTCAATCTTTATGGAAAATGGATTTAGCGCCTTTTGGAACTAAGCTCTTCATTATTATCCTAGTTGATAGCTCATTCAGTTTTCGACCCTCCCTTTTTATAGTCAGTTTTGACATAGATGCTCTCAGAAACAAAGAAGTTTCTTTAAAATTTCTTTATACATCATACAAATATACAACTGGTATAATATTCAAAAATAACATAGAATCATAGTATCACAAAAAATATAGTCATTGTTTATTCATTGTTTTTTTTAAATGAGAAAATGACGGTTAATTCAAAAGTCGTCGCAGTGTGTTCACAGTGTAGTTTTGTCTTCCAGCCCCACCAAGCCGCCCCCTTACTTACAACAACCCACCCAACCCACTACACTCCCTGTGCCGTTCAACAACCCCACCCGAACTTGGGGCGGATGGGTGGGCTGTTGAACGGTGGGGGGGGGGGGGGGGGGTACTGGTTTGGGTGGGTGGGTTGTTGTAAGGAAGGGGGCGGGAAGAATCAGAACAAGTATAAGCCTTGTGATCACTGTGCGGTGATTAATGGCAATGATGAAATGCTCCACTGTTACACTAGCCAAATATATAATGTGACCTGGGTAATAATAATAATAAACTGTTTTTATATAGCGCATATCACAACAAATAAATTTAAGTCTCTATGCACATTAACGGGATCTAGTAACTTTGTTGACATGTGCAAAAAGTGATGAATGGTTGATGCAATGTATATTGTTGTTATCTCATATGTCCACAGGGTATTGTGTGAAAATTTCAAGTCAAATGGACATTGTATGGCCAAGTAATGAGCGAAAATGCAAAGTGATATTCAGTAACTCACTGCACTCACTTTGTACACGGAAGAAAAACTCGCCCGGAGTTGTTCTTATCTGAATACTTAAATCATACATATCTTTGTAACGAAAGGGAAATTTGAAAAACCGAAACCTGTCCCATGATTTTATTGTTAATACGAATACAAAAATGTATAAGGGAACCGCTAGAATAAAAATTTTATTTTGAGGATTTTGAGGACATCTGACATGATTGACAAAAGATCCTCATTCTCATTCTCTGAAGCAAATCGAATAGGGTTTTCTGCAAGATGTAGGTAATAAGTTATAGTTTCATACCCTTAAATATCATTATGATTGATATACTATCTTTAAATTTATCGTTGCAGAAAGTCCCGTTGTAATTAATTTTGGGACATGTTGTACTGTATCAATCTGCTTGAGATGCCTCCGTAATTTATTCCATATCAGGGTATCAGGTATAGGACAGATATTATTTAAACATTGTAAGTGATTGATACATATATACTACCCGTCAAATGTAAAACTGCTTTGTTTCTGTTTTACAGTTTACAGTTTTACATTCATTTTAAAGCCAGATGTATTCCCTGAATACAATATCCGCATGTGCGCTGCATGCTTTGCAAGCCGCACGTCTCTTGTCGACTGACCAGCTACCAATACCCAGCCGGGAGGAGAGGGGCGAACGGGTGATGAATATAGGCCCATTCTTAGCAGCGTACTGGCGGTGTGCATTGAAGTTTCAACTACTATTTCTGCATTAAAGGGATAGTTGAGTTTTGGTAGAGAGGGCGCTACACAAAATAATTTTGTTGTGAGATAATGAAAAACTGCGTGTCACATTTGAAAGAGCATACAATTTTAGTGGCAGAATAAACTTTATTTGATCAAAACCGGTTCAGAAACGGCTGAAATATCCATAAACATAACCATTTGTAATAAATGTGGGGCCCCACAAGTATTCGATAATTTTGAACTAGCCGTTAAAATTCGTTTTAAAATGCTTCCCCTTTTAAAAAATTTTCAAAAGAGGTTTTTAGATAGTTATTGATTATCTCTCTATCTAATCACTATTTCAACAAAACATCACATGCACAATACATGCAATAGTAAGGAAATAATGATGACGTCAGCCGTGCATTAGTCGACTAATGCACGGCTGACGTCAATTACTGAGTGCAGATAGATCATTTTTTCTGAATATCATGTGACCTGAATTCAGCCAATCACAACACGAGAACATTCTAAGGCGTTATATAATTTATTTTAAATGGTTTAACCAAATGCGTTATTTGAAAGCGCCCTCTTTAGTTTTTTGAATGATAACAGGCTTTTACTTAGTCGTTTGTAACTTTTTTTTTCCTTTTGAGCATGGTGGAGTAATAACTATTAGTTTGTAATGTAATGATGCAGGTTTTGGTTACTAAAATTCAGTTTGACTAAAACTGTACCAGAACTCAACTATCCCTTTAAACGATACTAAGGTTCAGATTTAACCCTACAACCTCTTACAAAATACTTTTTCAACAATATTGATAAATTAATTTGACCAGTATACATGCTATTATTGGGGAAGTTACAGGATTTATTATACTTGCCCTACATACCATTGAACACACAACTATTCCGCGCGCCATTGTTAGTGTGCATTCAGCACTGCTGTGTGCCGAGCGGTGCCGAGAGAATGGACTTAATTGGTCACTAGTATGACGGGCAGTAAGTCTCATTTATCAGACACTGACTTGGTAAAAATTGACAAAAATAGGAACCTGACATGGTCTCATTCAAAGCGCCCTAAAACAAAAACTACACGTCCAAAATTACTTTTCTTTGTATCGTTGATCATTGGAAAGGACACTCTATCCGATGGACATGATCATTTTGTTACTTTATTTTGGGAAGTGCTCCGTTCCGTTATTTCTGGGCCACCCTGTATACTGTATAGGTAATCATAATGGTAGTTCTTGAGAAATTATATTTATACAATGGTAGACTTACATTCCTCTGTGCTCTTGTGTTGTATTGATGAATTGCACAAATTGTTGTAAAAGAAATTCATCTAAAAATGTTTGAAATGATCTCATGCTCGTAACATTACGAATTGCAATTGGTATACAATTGGTTATACACTGAAATTCATCTGTAGAAGAACGTTCTTTTACAACAATTTGACCTCGCCTTAGGCAAATTCATAACTTGACTCGAACGTAATTCATAATTGGTACTTCTCAATGAAATATTATCAAGCATTTTTAAGAGCTAAATTATGTAACACTTTATATATCATTATGATGTACAAGTGTATTTTGTTTATAACGTTTGTCTAGATAATCCCATATCAGAGTATCATGAATATGTTGTGTAGATATATGAGAATACGAATTAATTCTCATTATGATTCGACCCGCTCTATTTTGCAATTTTTGCAATAGCAAATGAGAAGATTTTGAAGCAGATTGCCAAACCAAGTCTCCGTAATCTCTTTGATTTGAAGCATAACAGATTTTGAAGCATAACAGATTTATAAACGACATTCAAGTTAGATTCGATTATAGTATAACGTAATTTACCAAGAAAGCTTACTAGTCTACCAATTTTCTGACACATTGTTTCAATATGCATATCCACTTCAACTCTTTATCGATGTGAATTCCAAGATATTTTGTGCTTTAAACTTTTTCAATGCATATATCTCTAATTTCATAACATTATGAGATACACTTCTTTTATTGGAGGTATCATCATTTACTACAGTTACTATTCTACTCTCTGATAAGTAACTCTCATACCAATTCAAGGCTGAGCCTGTTACACCAATACTCGATAATTTCTTAAGGAGCAATGCATGATCAAGCATATCAAAAGCGTTAAAAAAATCTACAAAAACTATTCCCGTATACACACATTTGGCCATTGTTATTAACCATTCAGCGGTTACTTTAACCAAAGCAGTTACTGTAGAATGCTTGTTATCATTTAGTATACTCCAATGCTTTCTCCTCTACATGTAAACATAATTCCCCTCCTATCCCTATATTATAAACAGTGCCAGACATAGCGGTTCCCACACGTCGCGAAAGTTTTACGCTACATTATAGGCCTTCATTACTTTGTCGAATCTGAATTTAACTCTCTTCAAATATTGGAATTAGGATGCTTTCCCGCATGAACTCCAACTTGGGAAAGGTAAGTAGAAATTGTGCCCGATCTTGTGATATCGTAAAAATCAACACAACTGATTTAAACTCTGGTAGTTCTCACATACCTCGTTGTATTCGTATTACTTAGAGAAGTATTGAACATATTTTGATGTTCCGAATTTCTCTTCCGTTTTAAAGGGACAGTACAGTACTTTTCTAGTCAAAATGAATTTTAGTAACTAAAACTGGTAAATTATCATCCAAAACTTATAGTCACAATTCAATAGTGCCTAAATGGTAGGAAAAGCCATACAAACGGCTGATAGGGCCGTTTTCATTCAAAAAGCATCTGTTAAACGTCTGAACAGTTTCCAGTTGACGGATGGGGATGAATGTAACACACAAAACAAAAATCAGATCGAACAGCCCTGTAATTTGGATTCTACGGATAAAAAACGAATGCATCCCTCCATCAAACTATATATCGGTCAGTAAAAGAGTTTAACTGATTTAGCATAATATTACAACAATATTGTACTTATTCTTGTAAAGGTATTGTGAAGCCGACATTTGTAAAGGTATGTCACGGAACAAATCTCAAAAATGAAGAATATATAATTACATGTAGTCAGTTTAAGCGAGGTTTGGTTATTTTGTTTAATATTCGGTCATGCTATTATTATGTGTGTGCGGGTCACGTAGCTAGTGCGGGTCACGTAGGGGTCACGCAAAATTTCCTGCAAAATGGAAAATAGCCAAAATTATACCATTATACAAAAAAGGGGAGAAGCTTTATTCCCAACAATTATAGACCCATATCATTATTAATATGTGCTTCGAAAATTCTTGAAAAAATCGTTCAGAATCAATTATTGAATCACTTAAATTTATATGAACTTCTTTCTCCACATCAATCAGGTTTTAGGAAAAAACACTCTACAGTCAGCGCTCTTGTTAAAATAACAGATGACTGGCTTAAAGCCATGGATGAAAGCCTTTATACTGGTGTTTTGTATGTAGATCTTCAAAAAGCATTTGATATGGTAGATCATGAATGTCTATTGAAAAAGTTGTCTTTGTTTGGTCTTACTGACAATACGCTACAGTGGTTTAGAAGCTACTTGTCTGAAAGGAAGATACTGACCTCGATTAATTCAGATGATTTACCATTGACACGTGGAGTACCGCAGGGTTCACTTCTAGGGCCCTTATTATTTGTTATATTTATAAATGATTTGCCATGTATATTTGATAAATGTAGCACCCATTTGTACGCTGATGATACAGCAATTTATTTTTCTCATAAAGATCCTAAAGTAGTACAATCAATTTTAACTCGGGAATTACTTGTTTTGGATAAATGGATGAAACGCAACAAATTGAAAATGAATTACGATAAAACTGTCTGTATGCTAATTGCATCACGATATATGTTAAATAAATGTGATGAATTAAATTTGCAAATAGGTAGATATGTAATTGAGCAAGTACATTATTGATAATGAGTTGAAATGGGATGAACAAATTACTTGTTTATGCAAAAAAAATGGGCAAATGGTTTCTTTTTAAAGTCGCTTAAGACATTTCTTAGACAAATCTAGTTTGGTATTAATATATAAAAGTATAATTTTACCCCATTTTGATTATGCTGACATTGTTTGGATGTCAGCCTCTCAAACATTGCGCAATCAAGTGCAAAAAATTCAAAATAGGGCTGGAAGAATTATTTTGAAAATAAATCCATTTTTACACGTCTCGACTGAAGAGGTTCACAATAGATTAAATT
Source organism: Echinarachnius parma (assembly GCA_037951105.1). Taxonomy (NCBI): domain Eukaryota; kingdom Metazoa; phylum Echinodermata; class Echinoidea; order Clypeasteroida; family Echinarachniidae; genus Echinarachnius; species Echinarachnius parma. The sequence goes on along the minus strand of JBAMJV010002609.1, from coordinate 96,611 downwards.
GGGAAACATTAGAAAATCGCCGAAGAAATCATATGCATGTAATGATGTATAAAATTGTACATGGTTCTACTCCAAAGTATATGGGTATAAATTTAGAATGGAAAAGGAGTGAGTACTATTTACGTGCAGGTGATAATTTAGCTCTTCCGAAACCCCGAACTAACTATTTTAAAAGAACATTCTTTTATAGAGGATCTAGTCTCTTTAATGAATTAAACCCCATTGTTCGTAATGCAGCAACTTTATACGCATTTAAACAACATTTGCTAAAACTTTAAGATAGATATGCTTACCCTTTTTTAAAAAGTTAATATTAATTTATACGCTTTGGTTTAATGTGTTAAATTATCGTTAGTTACAGGGATATTTTTGTAGTTTGTACTATGATTTTTTTTTTTTTTTTTTTTTTTTGTTCTGGTTTACGGTATATTTCTACCCCTTGTCTCTTATCTGGTCCCCATGGAAGAACAGCAGTAGGGTCTAATGCCCCACAGCTGAATATGGGTTATCCAACCGTTCTTCTCATCACTTGTATATTGTTTATTCATGTATGATTTGTACAATTCTTTTATTTGTATATATGAATCTTCATGTATTGTTATGATGTTGACTTTTTATACGGAAATAAAAACAAACAAACAAACAAACAAACAAACAAACGCATAACGTTGTGGTACTTCGTGGAATCCGTGTACGAACTTCCTCACTGGGTGAATACACGTAAATGCACAATTAACCGTTGGTTGTCGTTTTATTAGTTTTAGGTCTATAACTTCACGAAAAGGATATTTCAAGCCATAATCTTTTCAGGCATGCTATTAGATGACATTTTCTTTCATTTAAGACAATAACCTCGCAACTTTTAAAATTTGGCTTGCAAAAGAGGGAATGTCCCTTTGAAGGACAATGAAACTATGGTTTTCGGCTACTATTATCATTTAGAGGATGAACAGACATTTAATTTGATACATGACTTGGCAATTTTGGCCTACTGGATCCCATACAATCCTTCTGTGAACATACCCAAATTTTACTAATTTTTACGGCGGCAAAAGATGATGGGAGCGGCCATGTTTGTTCAAATACCCGACAGACGTCTGTGTGGACTGTACGAACAAAAATATCTTATATATACATATTTGTAGACTTACCAATTGGATGTATTATTGTATATTTCAGCTGTTTATCAACCGATTTTGATCAAACAAAGTTTTTCATGTATTTACAATTGTGTGCTGTTCCATTACCTCACGATCAAAAATAATTTCTTGAAGCGCCATCTAAACCAAAACGGTCCTTTCTCTTACCATAGTCTGTTCCAATTTTCGTTTGTCTTCAGATGAGAGCGATGGGGTTAACTGTAAATCGGCGCGTTAACACAAACGTACAGGTAATATCCGATGTAAGTACTTGTATTTCTATTGTATCCGTTGTCCATATAAGCAATACGATGTCATTGAAACGCAGCCATGTTTCTTATATATCTATAGCAGAACACCATTTTGTTTATCTAACCACAGTAGTTAAAGTTAAGTTAAAGTCCTTGAGTTAGTCCGTGAGTGACGAATCACGTTGTAACGACATGTGACACAATGACCAATAATTCAATGTGCTCAAATTTGGTATCATACGATGCGCAGGACTCGAAGACCTCCATGAAAAAAAAACAAGCTGGTATCAGCTGCATCCATTGTGGTGTGTCTGGGTCTTCATTACCCCAGATACTGAAACACACCATTTAGCTGCATGCATTAGGGGTGATTTTCTTAAAACCCATCATGTGGAATTCTGGTACCTGGTTCGCAAGGTTGTCCACTTATGTTGTTATCCTAGAACATGTAGAAGGTCCTAGAAGTCATTTATGCTGGCCAACCTTTTACAACATTCCATGTCTGAAATCTTAATGCATTCTTATTGTTCGACAAGCAGGCATGTTTTGAACAATACATATTCACTTCAATATTATTTAGAACTTTAAGCTTCACAAACTTGATGAAGGACCGCCCACGAGCAGCATCCTAACCCGAGAGGAGGCGCTGGACTACTACAGGAACATGAGGACCATCCGCACTATGGAGATCGCCGCCGACATGCTTCACAGATCGAAGGCTACCAACGGAGTCAGCCACTTCTACACAGGGCAGGTATATACTGGATGTTAAAGGGAGTTAGTAACATTCAGGGGCCGCGGAAAGGTTTTGAAAGTGAGGGGGCTGACCACATTTGAGCTGTTATTATAGTTATTATTTTGTGCTTATGTATTTCTTTGTTTTTAGCCAAAAAAGTGGGGGGGGGGGGGGGGGGGGGGCTGCAGCCCCTCAACCCCCCCGGTTCCGCGGCCCCTGACATTGTCCAAATCCTCAGAATCCAATTGAAATTACAGCCGAATCCCCTCAAACCTTGTTGCATTCGCATTAACACTAAAAGCACGGGACATGCTTCGGTTTTTCAAATTTCCCTTTCGTTAAAAAGATATTTACGATTGAAGTGTTCCGATGTTAAATTATCCACTGGACCACGAAAACCGTGTACAAAGTGAGTGCAGTGAGTTAGTGAATATCACGTGGTATTTTCGCTTGTTCCATTTAACTTGTAATTTTCACACAACACCCAGTGGACATATCAGATGATAACAATACTTGTATCATCCACTCATCACTTTTTGCACATGTCAACATAGTTACTAGATCCTTTTAAAGGGATCTAGTAACATTCTCCAAATCCACAGAACTTAATCAGAAATCTAGTGGTTCTATCATCACGTGTTGCATCTGTATATCCAATGGGGGCGTGCAACAGGTTTCGTTTTTTTTCTTCAAATATCCCTTTCGTTAAAAAGATATCGACGATTGAAGTGTTCAGATTTTTAACTAACCACTGGATAGTCATAACTGTGTAGAAAAGTCAGTGCAATGAGTTAGGGGACACACTTGGCATTTTTGCCTTTTACTCGGCCATATAATATCCATTTAACGTCACATGTCCACATATTACCTAGAGGGCATGTCAAACCACAAAACTACACATTTTATCACTTTCTGCACATGCCAAAAAAGTTACTAGATCACTTAAAATAAAACTCTTGTCACTTTTGATGGTGATTTGTAACGATAACGTACAAATCGTTACTTACATTCTGGTTGACCAAAGCATTACATAACTGTACTATCCCATGAATCATGTTAATATCCATATTTTTCAGTGCTGTTGTTTGCTGTTGTTTGCCTCCTTTCTTGTTTTACTTTAATTGCAAATATACTTTATTTTCATTGTGATATGATTTTGGGAACTTGATAAATAAAGTATTGCGGTCATATACTATACCGTACCAGACATATCATATATAGTTCATAGTGACATGTTTAACTTCGAATAAAGTTGTACACAAACAAATATTCCAAATTGATGGGCAACAGGGTAAAAAGCTTTTTATTTTATTTGCATTTGTATTGCATTGTTTAATGTGCATATAGGAAGCTTGGGCGGTGGGCATAGACGCTGCGTTGACACCCGATGATGCCACGATTACGGGGTACAGAACACACGGCTGGGCGTATGTGCGGGGCGTATCTCTCCGGGCGATTCTCGCTGAACTCACAGGTGAAAATGATACGATATTATGATAATGATTATAGTGACGACGACGACGATGATGATGATGATTTTCATTAAGGGGATAGCGATGATGATAATCATGATGATGACGATTATGATGACGATTATGATGATGGTGATGAAGAAAATTAACATGGGTAATAATGCGATTATGATAAATAATCATAAGGCAGAAATAGAAAGAGAAGAACAAGATGATTACGATGATGACAACGGTGATGATGATGATGATGATGATGATGATGAATGATGATGATGATGCTGCTGATGATGATACTTTAGCTGATTATGATGATGATGATGACGAGTATGATGATGATGATGATAATGATGACAATGATGATAATGATGACGATGATGATGACGATGATGCCGATGACGATGATGATGATGATGGTGGGGATGATAATGATAATGACGATGATGATGATTAAGAAGATGATGATGATTATGATGATGAAGAAAGAAATTATTTACAATTTAATATTGATTAATTTCACGTTTGTATTTAATATAATTGAAATAAGAGCAGTAGGAAACATCATAACGAACAACGAATCAGAAAGCGACTTTATAACGATCTTCTTTCTATATATCTATCTTGTTTAGGGAGAAGCACGGGAAGCTCTAAGGGGAAATGTGGATCCATGCACATACACAGAAAGCCATTCTACGGAGGGCGTGGCATTGTTGGATCCCAGGTCAGTTAATTTAAAGGGATCTAGTAACTTTACTGACAAGTGCAAACAAGTGATGAGTGATTAATAAAATGTGTTTTGGTGTAATCTGACATATCAACAAGTAATGTGTGAAAATTTCACGTTAATTGAATGTTTTTGGCCGAGAAATGAGCCAAAACTGCAAAGTGATATTCACTAACTCATTGCACTTACTTGTACACGGCTTGAAATTATCCCGTAACATTTTTCCACATCTGAGCACTTCAATTGGAAATGTGAAAAAAACGACACCTGTTTTTATTGTTAATATGAATGTGAAGACGTATGAGAGAACCACAAGAGTTCCAAGTAAGTTTTGGGGATGTGGACAATGTTACTAAATCCCTTTCAGGGTATACTTGAGTAAGAAGCAACATTTTTTTTTTTTTTTTTTACTGTTAATCGCAATGCAAACTCCGAAATTTATAGTGTTACCTTTAAAGTTTACCTCAGTGTTTTTTTTTTCTGATTGAGTTCGGTAGGCATTTATGTTGAGTTCGATTAATTAATGAGAAAGTGTATTGAAGGGGTAGTTCAGTTTTGGTATAGAGAGCGCTGCATGAAATAATTCTTTTGTGAGAAAATAAAATTTGAATGACACACTATAAGCTTTATTTAATCAAACTCGGTTCAGAATCCGGCTGAAATATCAATAAATATTTCTGATTGGAATAAATCTGGGGCCCAGATTTATTCGATGATTTTCTTTTTTAATTAAAAAAATTTTCAAAAGAGGTTTTTGAATAGTTGTTGGTGAACTCTCTATTTCATCATTATTTCAACATTATTTCACATGCATAATTTTGTATGAAAATGGTTGAAATTAGTGTTTTTTAAAGAGCGCTCTTTTGTGTTTTAATGGCTCTTTACAAACAAAATGATAACAGGCTTTTTACAATAGTCGTTTGTAATTTAATGGATAATCACCTTGGCCCCGTTTTTAATATAAAACTTGTCCAATTGTTGTAAGTGTCCAATTATTGTGACTACCATAGCAACATCTAAAATGCTGTTTGCTGATTGGCTGTTGACAATAGTTGGAAATTTACAACAACTGGGAAAGTTTCATGAAACAAGCCCCTGTTGTTATATAGGTACCTTTGGGTGCTGGCATCGCTTTTGCGCAGAAGTACAACGGTAGTGGCAACGTATGTGTGACGGTCTACGGTGACGGCGCCGCGAACCAGGGTCAGGTGTTCGAGACCTTCAACATGGCCAAATTGTGGGATCTACCCTGCATCTTTGTATGCGAAAATAATAAGTACGGGAAAGGCACTGCCGATACGAGGGCTGCTGCTTCCACTGAGTACTACACTAGGGGAGATTACATCCCTGGTATATGGGTGAGGAGTTCACATGACCTTTTAACAATATCAATATTTTGAAGCCATACTTAGAATAATTGGTTCATTATCATCATCATCATCATCATCATCGTCGTCGTTATCGTCATCATCATCATCATCATCATCATCATCATCATCATCATCTCATCTCATCACCATCATCATCATCATCATCATCATCATCATCATCATCATCATCATCATCATCATCATCACCATTATCACAACCACAACCACATCCACCCCCTCACAACTTCTTCCACCACCACCACCACCACCACCACCACCACCACCACCACCACCACCACCAGAACCACCACCACCATCACAATTACAACCGCCACTGCCACTGCCACCACAACAACAGCAACATCACCAACAACAACTTTAACACCACACTAATTACATTTGTCTATCACCGTTTCATTGTATAACCACGATAACTGTACACTAGGTAACAATACTTTTATCAATAGTATATTGCCTAAAATATAAGCCTTATAAGTCTTAAAGGGAATTAGTAACATTGTCCAAATCCTCAAAATAAAAATTTAATTCTAGCGGTTCCCTTAGGTTTCAGTTTTTCAAATTTCCCTTTCGTTACAAAGATATGTATGATTGAAGTATTCAGATAAGAAAAACTCCGGGCGAGTTTTTCTTCCGTGTACAAAGTGAGTGCAGTGAGTTACTGAATATCACTTTGCATTTTCGCTCATTACTTGGCCATACCATGTCCATTTGACTTGAAATTTTCACACAATACCCTGTGGACATATGAGATAACAACAATATACATTGCATCAACCATTCATCACTTTTTGCACATGTCAACAAAGTTACTAGATCCCTTTAATAGTTGAATTTCTAAAACGAAACATCTATTGCCGATGTGTCAACCATTCTCTCCCACATAAACACCAGTAATGTTGTGATTTTTTCTTGAGATGGGCAAGCTACTTTTCCTTTTAAGCTTTTCTCCCATTTTGTTGAAACATCCAGGTCGATGGTATGGATGTCATTGCAGTGCGAGAGGCGGCACGTTTCGCCAGGAAGTACTGTACGTCGGGCAAGGTAGCTATATTTGTTTTATTGTTATACGTGATTTGATAATTATGTCATTGGAAAGTAAATCTATTTTGTATTATTTTGTAAAGTGCATATGGACTAAGATCATTTCAAATTAGCCGCTATAGAAATCGCACATAATATTATTATTATAAAATTAGAAATGTCTTTTATCATTAAAGGGAGTATCACCATCGTGTGCTATTCTTTCGAATAGGAGCTCAGGCGCGTAATACATGTTAGAGGAGTAATATAAGCTGCGCTAAATACATTTTGTATATTCAATTTAATTGTTCGTATTCAATTTAATAAAACTTCATCTAGATTTACTTATCCCCCTACCGTTCAATTTATGCAGGGGCCGATAATATTGGAGCTGGATACGTATCGATTCGCCACGCACTGTACGTACGAGGTGCGGTGCACGTATCGGTCCTTAGAGGAAGCCCGGGACATTCGAGCGACCAGGGAACCCATCTCCCTGTTGAAGAAAACCATTTTCGCAAATCAACTGGCGACAGAGGAGGAGTTAAAGGTACACACCCTAATAATATACGGTATGTGGATTGAATTTTGATTTCCACATTCGCTGGTGTGTTTTACGCGCCGATTGGCACAGATGTTGCATTGCGTTACGTGTGAGTTCGTTGTAAGTTTTGGTTAGTCCCTTTCAAAGACTCTGTTTGAGAATCTGACATTCCTGGAGTCGGATGTTAATGAAGCTGTATTTTCTTCCAAAATAATACATTTATATTTTACACAGTATTAGCCTTTCTGTCTGCCATAGAGACACACATCATGCGTGGGGATATCGCTACTCTGCAGGTCGCCATTTTGAACTAGGCTAGTTTGTGCACACTTGTTACGCACCGTGCGCAAGGCGTTCGAAAGATGGCACCACGCATCTGGGGGTGTTGCATAAAGAGTTGCGATCAATCGCAAAGTTCGAAAATACGCGCAGTTGAACCAATCAGATTTGCGCAAATAAGCGCATTTTCTGACTTGCGATGAATCACAACACTTTATGAAACACCACCCTGACGTACGGATCCGAGCTACTTTTAAACTTTCATTATAATTTCCATCACCCTCTGCAGGTTATAGACAAAGCAGTTAAGTGGGAGGTAGATGAAGCGTATAACCAGGCTCTAACGGATCCAATACTCCCCGTCGAAGAAGCCTTCCATCAGGTGTACGCCAACACTCCCGGCCACAGACGACAGAGTGAGGGGAACCGACGCGTTCTCCTACCATGATTCACCCGTTCGCTACTAGATGTTACCCAGTCCCCATAGAGTTCGTACAATAACCACCTGTCCAGGTTACACCACATCTTCCACCAGGTCTACGCCAACACTACCGGACGCAGGGGGAGGGGAACCGACGCGTTCTCCCACCATGATTAACCTGCTCCCTACTTGATGTTGAAATCCCCATTGAGTTCATACATTAACACCAGGTTCCCGTACTAGGCAAAGTGTTAACATGACAGCGTCGTCAGAAGTTTGGGAATGTCTTCAGAACCAGGGCCCCATTTCATAAATTGTTTGCAATTATTGTTGTAAGCGTCCAATTATTGTAACGAGTATAGGTCAACAGCCAATCAGCATGGAGCATTGAAGCTGTTGCCATTGCATAGTTACAATAATAAGCAAATGGACACTTTCAACAATAATTGCAAAAGTTTTATGAAACGGGGCCCAGGCGGAATCGTGCGTGAGTGTGACACTCGCGCAACCCTCTAGCACTTTGGGATTATGTACGATACGGAGCGAGCGGCGTACGTATAACATGGCGCCTCTTTACTAAAAAGTAGTGTATAAAAGTACCTTCTCCATGCTAGCCTCTTGACAAGGCCTGTCTCGTCTGAGCTGAGTTGAATGCACGGTTTCGTATGCATTATGCAGGAACGACTGGACAGCGCGACTACCCTGCACAATCATTTGCCGAGAGGGGATCGCGCCTGACTTCACTACTCGCCAGATAGTCTCCATCACGCGTTCAGTCGTTCCTGATCCTGCATGCAGCACAGCCATTGCTTGCTTGATACACGAAGCCTTGCTAAAAGGCTATCTCCATGCTTACGCTCGTCATCATTTTATTAAAGGAAAAGAACAGTTTTTGCCTAACCTTATTTTAGTGGCTAAAACGTGTGTGTCATTGAAAACTATAAATAGGTATGAATGTATGAACGGTAGATATAAATCATAATGTCCCATTAAGGCGCCTGTTTTTTAATAATTTATTTATTAAAAAAAACAGCCAATAACACAAGAAGACACCATGTAGACGATTGGAAACATGTAATTCCTTTTCCTTATTGTACATATGACTCTTATGAACATTCAATAGACAGTGTATTATGAATTGAAATCGATGATAATAATAATAATATCATAAATAGTAATAATCATGATTTAGATAATGATAAGAACAGGTAAACAATTAATAACTTATGCCGTTAAAATTAATGTATAATTATTACATTACTATGAACATCTATGAACTACTAATATCAACAACAAAAAATCAGTTTCAAAATGTAACCCAGAAATGTTCTATATAAAATCATTACTGGATTAATCTTTGTTTAATAGATTGCTAGCTGCAAGTATATAAATACGAACATTTCTGTATAAACCATCACTAACTTGATCCACAAATATTATTAAACATGGAAAGCGCCAGCTATCATCATTTGGTCGTATTGTTCGTGGTTCAGCTTTTATTTGTGGCATGGATCATTAGGGCATGGCTAGCCTTTTAGCAAGGCTTCGTGTCTGAATGGCTGCGACGCGTACTCTGCTCTGTCAAGAGGCCTTGTCAAAAGGCTAGGGCATGGCGCGTGTTAAATCTATGGGAGAAACGCTTCAAACGGTTCTGATTATTTCATGAAAGGAAGTTATATGGCTAGATTTACGTTTTATGGATTGGGGAATTGTTATTAATGGTCATGGGGTTCCTGTTCCCGCATAAATATCTTATATTTAGTTATTTAGACATATTATATGTATTGATTCAGTAGTTTTTTATTCGCTTGTTGATTAAATAATGTTTTTATTAAATGAATTATTAATATATTCAGTTATCAATTATTTCATTCATTCATTAATTAAATTGTTCATGTAATGTATTTTCAGTTTGTGACTTCACTTAGTCATTCAGTTAGCAGTGTGTTGTTTAAGTTTTTGTTCCTTTATTCATTCATCTAAATCTATGTAATAACATCATATAAATGTATACTTCTAAAGGATTATCGTCTTTCTATTATCCACATATCCATTTAGTAATGTTTCGGGTTAATATATGGATTTCCAATTGAGTAGTGGGGGCAATTGCCTTACTGCCCCCCCCCCCCCCCCCAATATCCATCATCTGCCTCCTGTCGAATTCGAATGATTTATGAGTTGCCCTGCAGACAAAATATTATTTTGACATTATATTTCTCTATGAACGGGAGGTCGTGAATCATAATTATGGGCAATTAAGGACCGGACACCCTAAAGTGGAAACTAATTTGTGAAGACGCCCAAAATAAATCATTCCATACAGTGTAAAATTTCCGCAGCGCGAAGGGTTATAACTTTTAAAACGTTTTCAGTCACTGTGCTAAAGACTAATATATATATGTTGTACATTTGTATTATCAATTATATAAATAAAATACACAAATGTTCGAGACCATTTGGTTTTGTGGACTGACACAATTACAGTTATTTACTAGGACTGTTAAGCTTAAAGCTGCTTGCAACTTATGCTAAACATGATAGAAAGGTAGCCTTAATTATTGGTCTATAACCTAATTGAATTTGAACAATAAACACACTTCTAGTGCAACATATTGTCCAATTATATGATGAAGATTGCACTGTGTGGGTTGAAGGGATCTTATTTTGTAACTATTGATGTATGGACAAACTGACAAAGGGTTTATCAAATGCGTATTTCTGAGTTATGATATTTCCTCTGTGTGGTGTGTGTGTGAACATTTCATGATAAAGATGGCAGAGTAATGAGCGAAAATATAAAGTGCCATTTGTATTACCTAGTTCGTACACGGTTAAAATAATCCCCTATATGTGTTTTCAAATTTAATAATGCATAATATGTAGTGACAAAGTGAAAATGTAAATAACGCTGGTTTATTACTATAGTAAGATGAAAACACCCATTGTCCGTGACAATATAACCCCACTAACTTATTGCCATGCTAACTCTATTATAGATCACACAGTTAGCAACAAGCTAGTTCCCAACTATGGTTAGTCATGTTAGCCCCGAGTACTAAGTTAACCCTAGTTTAACTACATGATCATATATTAAACTCTTAGCAACATTATCCAAAATAGACTGGGCCCTGGTATAAACAGTTTTAACTTGGAGTGACCATATTACTGCTGTTTGTTATAAGATATCTCGCTATGTTGGCATATTATATCGTATAAAAGATTATTTACCTATGTATATTTTGTTCAGTATTCATAATGCTTTTATTTTATCAAATGTTTCATATTGCAATGTTATATGGGCTAATACATACTCTACCCACTTACATAAATTGTTTATATTACAGAAACAAAACAATACGATTTTGTACAAATTTAAATTATTTATCGCATACATCACCCATTTGTTAACGATTATATACTCTTAAACTGAAATATATTAATTTATTACAAACAGCATCCCTCATGCAACGTTCATTTTTAAACATGTTATCTTTGTATTTAATGAATATGTTTACGTAGAATCGTAATATTCACGGTTATTCTACAAGAAATCACAACAAATTCCACCGCTCGACGTACACTAATGATTTATCTAAATATTCTTTACGAAACACAGGACCAGAAGTATGGAATAAAATTGATTTGAATAATTTTAATATTTCTTATAATAATGTTTTCAAAAGGCAATATAAAAGATATTTAATTACTCAATATTAAATTATGTATGTTAAAGTTTCACTTCTAAGAGAACCTCAATTGTTGTTTCTTTGTTTTAATATATTAGTAATTGTTTAGGCATTATGTAATGATTATTTTATAAAGACCATTTGATTTGCCATAATATACTTTTAAAGTTATTACACCTGAAAAAAACTAAATAATCTGGTGTGCACGAAACTTATCAAGCCTCTTTATGGCTTTTAATTGTGCACCCCCTTTCCGAAATACTTGATTAATATTTATTTTAACAAATTGTTTGAATGGTTCATATTGTAAATCTTGCTTTCATTTCTCTTCTTCTGTATAATGTGTGTGTTATATTTGTAATTGTTTTTTTTAATGCCGTTAATGCAAATAATTGTAATGCTTTTGTAATGTTTGTTTAATGTTTTTTTTTAATTGTATATGAATCTTTGAAATCATGTATTTTTAATTTTAATTTGAATCGAAATAAATGAAAGGATATGATATGAGTGAACTTTGGAAAAAAAAACACAATTACTAGAGTTTAAGTGAGTTTGGTCGATGTTAGTGTACAAGGAAACCCGTGTGAACAAGTGTGAAAATGGTTATTCTTTCGTTTGAACCGTTGGGATAAAGAATGTGAACGTTGTACCCTGATAGAAGATAAATTTGCATGCTTTTGGCACACCTGATGAATACGTTCATAACGACATTCTTTTCTCACAGGTTTCTCCCTGACGACAGACCCTACACCTAATTACCCATTGCCTACATAAACATGTTGTCACATAGGCATTTCGGACATGACAGCGTTACTGTAACGTGTACGGTGCTCCGCTGCCAAATCACTCATTCCTGATATTTTCTTTTTTGTTGTTGTTGTTGTTGTATTTTCGCTCATGTCAAATTTTCACAGACAATTTTAGCGATCACGGTCAATCATAAATACTCATGATTCACTCAGTATTATTAGTTGCACCCTCCGCACATGACAACAATGTTACCAGGTACCGTAAACACTGACAACGCCACTGAAATGTCAAAATGGAGAAGTTGATTGAGAGTGGCGTATAGCCAGGAATTATCCAGGACGGGGGGGGGGGGGGGGGGGGGGGGCTCCTGGCCGCATGCGAGCGCGTAAACGAGAGCCGCTCCGTGTGGGGTCCCGGGTGCGGAACCCTATAACGGAAGCTATTGGAGTTTACCTTTTCAAAACTACTGACTAAAAAGCAAGCAATATACACAACACTAAAATGGCATGAGGGATAGGGCGGGGGGGGGGGGGGGGGGGGGGGGCGTCGAGCCCAGAATCCCCCTCCGGATATATACGCCACTGTTTATTGATTGACAGGACAAGTCAAGGTCATCTTTGTAGATCATTTCCCGCCTCCGAATTAAACAATCTATCTTTTCGACCTCGACCCATCAGTCTTGAGTCATAATGTCAAATTCTGACGTAATATCCTATAAGTCCAATACAGTGCGGGGTCAATGAAGATTAAAGGGATCTAGTAACATTGTCAAAATCCACAAATCTAACATATGTAATGGATATCTAACGGATGTTTAACTATCCACTGGATAGTCATAACCGTGTACAAAGTCAGTGCGATGAGTTGGCGAATATCACTTTGTATTTCCGCTCATTACTCGGCCATATAACATCCATGTTCACACATCACACATCACCCAGTGGATATATCGGATCATAACAATACACATTGTATAAACCGTTCATCACTTTTTGGCAAGTGACAACAAAGTTACTACATGTATATCCGTAGTCATTGCGGGTCAAATGGAGATTATGTGTATGATATTTTGTGAAGCTCTGTTTGCACCAATGTATGGGGCATTGTAAGATTGTTTTAGCACTGAAATAAGGTGACACAACTAATTGTTTTATAATAACATATATTTGTATTAGCGTTGCAAAATATGTAAAGTTAGTTATGCATCTCAGTGACAAGCTATGTTGACGATGTGGTTAATTTAAGCGTAACAAATACATGTTATATTAATCAAACTATTGGAAGTAACAACGATAATTGGTAACTAATTGGCATTTTATTTATTACAACAATTATAATATAATTGTAATGCAATAATCATACTAATACATATTAATTTTGACAATAACAATTTGTAGACGGAGAAGAAGACCCCAACATTGAGAAGAAAGACAACACAATGAATAGAAGAATATTATTTAGCAGAAAAACATTCAAAATATCAGTCGTGTAACAGACTAATGTAACAAGCGATTTGGAATAACTCCAATTTTCGCATTAAAAATTCCTAAAATAGAAGGACGATGTAATGAAGACGGAAAAGGACGTCTCATGGGGCCACTGACCATCGCAGACCACTATTTCCTGGGATTTATTTAAAAACGAAAGTCGATATTATCTGATTTCCCGTTTTTGTGTCTGGTTTTTAATCTTGCTTCAAAATTTTGGAAACTTTGTTATCCATTAGCTCTCCTCGTTGAAGTTATTTTTGTTTTATACACAATGCTTGCCAATGTTAAAGTTATTTTAAAATATGACGTCAATAGTCTTACGACTTAATTCATTGTTGTCTGTATTTTCATTTTAAAAAAGACACAAACATAATTGACTCACACAGACGCCCTTTTTTTATGTAATTAAAAATACATTTATAATTTCGAAATGTCGAAATGAGGGCTCACCAATTATTCCTACAATACAAAAACTGTTCACCAGCGAATTGATTTTGGTGAGTGTGTGTGTGTGTGTGTTTATATAATTATGTGTGTATGTGTTTTGTGTGGTTCTGCAATACTATCGCAATGCTTCCGTAAAATATAATTCACTTTCCATACAAATACAGATATTGCGTATTATATATATAAAAATAATAAGGGCAAATAATCGTTTTAGTTTGCAACGGATTCGCATGTTTACACACAGTTAATATTATATATAAACTTTGTAATGTTTGTAATGCTTAATGCTTTATTAATACTTTATACAATTTTTTTTTCTTTTTCTTGTCTAGTATACATCCGTTTGAAATGATTTCTTTTTCCATATTCCCTTGCTATATATTGACAGAAAATAATCGTATAAACTTCTACAACGTTAATAAACTGGAGGTAATGCTTTTTGTAACCAAAATCGTCATACATGAATGTGTATGACAATTTAAATTATTATTCCAAACATAGTAAAGCTGACCAGAAATATACAGTATAATATAAATAAAAACGGGCGAAGAAAATACCTAGGACTTCCCAGGGAAAATAGGGGTTCAGAAGCCATTATGATCTTTGCTCATTTTCATTTCATTTAAATTATTATATAATGATTGACAAATAGGAAGGCAAAAACTATTCTAAGAAATGATGATTGCTCAAGTGAGTCTGATGCGGCACTGACAGTTGTGCTACTAAAAAAAGCGGCTGCTACAAAATGTGAACAATTGAATCTATCAGATTTAAAACAAAAAAGTAACATGTTTGCGCGCAGATGTTGACAGTGCTGCCATCGTTTACGTTATAGCTTCTTCGTCATAAGCTCGAAAATAGAATAAAACTTCCAAAATAATAATCTGAATTGACTGTTGAGAAAGTATAAAAGTTAAAAGTTAAAACGATTGTAAAGGCCTGCTAATACAATTATTTAAAGATACAGGAGCATGGAGAAAAGCATAAGCAACGATACTATAATCTAAAATGAAATTTAAAATTCCGGAATTGAGATTTGTACAAGGGTGTGTAACTAAACAGAATTGATTTTGTTTTAAAGATTATTGTTCAGACCATTCATACCAACTTTACAAAATTGTATACAGTAATACGATACGCAATATTTGTTAAAGGGGTAGTACAGTTTTGATAAGGCTGAGCTTTAGTAACCAAAACCTGCACAATAACATTACAAACGAATAGTTATAACTCCACCCTGCTCGAAGGTATAGAACATTACAAACGAATAATTAAAAAGCCTGTTATCATTCAAAACATTTTGAAAAAGTGTAAGCATTTTTAAAATCAAAACAAAAATCATAAATCTGGGGCCCAGATTTATTCCGATCGGATATGTTTATTAATATTTCAGCCGTTTCTGAACAGATTTTGATGAAATAAAGTTGATTATGTCATTAAAATTGTATGCTCTTTCAATTTTTCAAAAATTATTTCGTGCAGCATCCTCTATACCAAAACTGAACTACCCCTTTAAAGGGATCTAGTAACTTTGTTGACATGCGCAAAAAGTGATGAAGGGTTGATGCAATGTATATTATTGTTATCTCATATGTCCACAGGGTATTGTGTGAAAATTTCAAGTCAAATGGACATTGCATGGCCAAGTAATGAGCGAAAATGCAAAGTGATATTCACTAACTCACTGCATTCACTTTGTACACGGTTTCAAAACTCCGGGGGAGTTTTTCTTATCTGAATACTTTGATCGTACATATCTTTGTAACGAAAGGGAAAAACCGAAACCGGTCCCATGATTTTATTGTTAATACGAATACAACAAGGTATGAGGGAACCGGTAGAATTCCAATTTTATTTTGAGGATTTGGACAATGTTACTAAGTCCCTTTAACTCGAATACTATAGTCAGATAGTAGATCACATATATATACAATTTAAATAATAACCGGCAGATTGTCATGTATGGGGATGAACAGGGCTGTCCGAACCTTTCACATTGTCTCAAAACTTACGTCACTAGGCTAGTTCGTGTGCGCTTTGAAAGTCACGGCAGTGTGGATTTCGCACCGAGCGCAAGGAGTTTGCAAGATGGCGCCGCGCGTCTGATGTACGAATCCGAACTGAGCGTAGCTGTTTGTGAATTCTGGCAAGGAGTTGTCGCCACCTCCAGTTCAGTATCAGTAAAGGGCATGACGTAAGTCTTGAGCATCGATATTATTTATAAACATGTATCGATTGTCTCGAACATATCATCACAATAATGTAGAATGATATCTAATGTCCTTTTTGCAAACCAAGAACACTTATGAAGAATCAAATTACTTAGATATAGCAACCAGGGGCGTCGTTTTTGCGATTGGGGGGGCGAAATTTGATTTTTTTTTCCAGAGTGACCACTGAGAGAGCTAAAAGCCCCACATTGGCATGCCCGGAAGTTTTCTTATGCGCTCATTGAAAGTCTCTTGATGGCTCGAAGACCTGACTTTGGGGGGCACCCACATTTGGGGACAATAATGGGAGTCCAGGGAGCGGAACCCCCAGGAAGCTTTTAGATTTCAGACATTTGCAACTCCTATCATGGGTGTTAAAATTGTATAAAATAGTGAACCTACTCGTAACGTATTTTTAAAGGGCATAGCGAGAAAAAGATTGAGCCTTGCATGAGATGGATCCACGTGATCCTGTATACTATAGAGCCATCGATATAGTCCCCCTCCCACAGTAGGGAGCTTTTGTATTTTGGGGCGTGAAATTGTGCGATTTGGTGCACACCTGAGACAGAAATTTCACGTAATATGAAGTATATAAGTATGGAACCAAACATACATAATGACAAAGGGAGGGGGACAACCTCCTCCACTTCCAATTTGATTTGCGTTCAGCGCATATGGACCGAATTGACTGAAAGATATATTTCAGATTATTTTATTTTCTGTGCTATCTATAGATGAGGGTTTAATAAATTTCGTTTGAGGTGTGCGTTTGGGAAATTAAACTGCCCAACACATTTCGAAAGGTGAGTTCCCGCAACCAAAATGAAACTTGCAATATGAGAAACTGTATGCGCGCGAAGCGCGCGGCAACAAAGAGATTTACAGTCCTTTTCAAACTAAAAAAACGGCTATTTTAAAGATTAATTATTGATAAATGTGTCTTTCCCCTCTTTGGCATTATATCACTCGATTTTTTTCTTCCTCATTTTCGGAATTATTGGGGGGCGAAATGATATGTTCGCCCCCCCAATATTTTCATTTGGGGGGGGGGGGGGGGGCGACCGCCCCCTGCACCCCCAGGATTGACGCCCCTGTTAGCAACACACTATATAGCTGCAATTATAACTTCATTGTCACTTTCGCGAGGGAGCACAGGCTGGTATTACCTGACAAGCAAAATAGAAAATAAATACAATACAATACAATAATAACATTGTAAATACATAACATTGTAGTCAGTCACGTGGGGTACAAAGTTTCACTTATCAAACCATTGGACGCAGAGAGGGTGTCTTCTAATGTTAAGTTGTCCGAAATTGCTCATATTTGTCCATATTTCCCGCTAATAGCAGGATCTTCTGGTGTGGGAAACGAGGAGCACGTAGCTGCGCCCCTGCTTATAGGAAATGTTACCCCCATCCCTTCCCCTTACCCCTAGTCTACGTTGATACTGGCTATGCCACCCAACCCCACAGGCATCATTTCGATGACTCACACCCGTCCGCCCGAACCTCGGCACCAACCAACGTCACGCTCAGGAAGCAGCTAATTCGCTCCACATCGCGGCTAAAAACGATCATCGGCAAGTTGCCAAAATTTTGGGGGCACCGCATATCGCCGGTTGAGAAAAAGAAAGAAAGACTGGCGTTAAGGCACCTTTTCGTACTTTTGAACATTCATGAACAAAACTAATTGTAACTCTTTTGTATATTCAATTAATATTTCCAAAATTAAAAAGTATTACTATCTGAAAATTTTGCATCACAATGATTAGACTCTGACCTACAAGATGTTGTGCATAACTCATTTTAGCCAAATATCGACTTAACGCCAATCTCACTTTCACCCGACGATATCTACTCAGTGGCACAGAAAGGAGGTCAAATGGAGGAGGCTGACCCCCCCCTCCCCACACCTACTACTTTACCGACTGTTTCCCGTATCATGCAGGGGTGGTGGTGGTGGGGGGGGGGGGGGGCGTACATAATAACGTTTATTCTTTCTCAAACTTGATGTCCTATATTTGCCACCCCATTTGGATAAGAAAGGTACCAAACAGCACTTCTTTTTTTCCGTTGAGCTCAGAATCGAGGGTCTATCCTCAGGTTCACCTCATAGACAGACATTTTAACAGAAGAATAAGGAAAATAAATAAAGGAAGATATACAACTGAGCAAGACAATCGTGACTTAGCAATATAAAATAACTATGTATGAAAAAGGAAAAACACACAACAAAATGAATGACGAAGAAATATGAGACAGTTTTGAAATTAAAGGGAAAGGGTTACTTCAAGTTAAAATTAATTTTAATGGTTAAAACTTGTCTTATCATTAACAGCTGGTTGATAAACCCTTTAGCGTATTTTCGAATGGCGTATTTCATGCGTGATTGTGTGTATTTGTACATCTTTTAGCCAAATATATACAACTGCGGACTAATATGGCAGAAGGGTGTACATGGATAAACTGGTTCCTTACACACATTTACGGTAAACAGTTTTGAATACTATAAACATTTTTAAAACAATAATTCAAAAAATATTAGCTAACTATTCATGCTATAATTATTAGTACCAATTCCACTAGCGAAAGTCAACTTTCAAACTGTATTAAAACAAGGAGAGTAGTTGACATAATATAGTTTATAAAAACTGGATCTGTAAATGTGGTGTGTTGTAATATATTTTAGATTTGTATACCTATTCATTGCTATTTTAACATGTGAAATTGTAAACCAAAAAACAAATTTCCATTATGTTTGACGAATCGATTTTGAATCTTGAATCTTTAATTTTGAATCGTAAACCTGTTTTGAAAGAACTCCATATGTACCCTTAGACATGTTAGACATTACTTTTATGTCTTTCTTGGGTGCTTTTTCGAGACAGTTTTGACTGGTCATAATTTGACAACCCCACCCCACCCCACCATACCCAGCGGATGGAGACAAACTTATAATTATAAACATCACTCTGCAAATTTATCACTGTCCGATCGTTACCGGTGTAAACGGAACAGACATTAATATTAATCATCACCATCACGAGTCAATAAAATGCAAATGAAGTAAGAGGGGGCGAATGTAAGAGAGTGAGGGAAGAGAGGGGAGAGAGAAGGGAGCGAAAATGTTATCACTTTCCAATCTTTACTGATGGAAGAGGAACAGAAATATTAATATTAATCATCACGGGGACATGGGAGTACGATAAAAAAAAAAAGACTGGGGCGCATGACAGAGAGAGGGAGAGGGAGGGGGGGGGGGGGGGGCGGGGCGGGAGGCGAGGGGAAAGAAAGAAGTATAAAGAGATGGATGGGGGGGGGGGGAGGGGGGGAGAGGGACAGAGAGTGAGAGGGAGGAGATGGAGGCAAGTCAAGTGGAGGAATATAGAAATGTCAGAATCGAATACGGTTTATTGAGAAAAAACATTAAAGGGATCTAGTAACTTTCTTGACAAATGCAAATAATGATGAGTGATAATAAAATGTGTATTGGTGTGATCTGATATTTCCACAAAGTAATGTGTGGAAATTTCACGTTAATTAGATGTTTTTTTGGCTGAGATATGAGCGAAAATGCAAAGTAATATTCACTAACTCATTGCACTTTATACTTCGTACACGGCTTAAATTATCCCGTAGACAATTTAACATCTAAACACTTCAATCGTAAATATCTTTTGAACGAAATAAAAAATTTGAAAGACCGAAACCGGTCCCGTGCTTTTAGTGTTAATATGAATATGATAAGGTATGAGAGAACCACAGGAGTTCCAAGGAAATTTTGAAAATGTGGACAATGTTACCTAGACCCCGTTTACAGTGCAGGGCCGGGCCGAGACGCGTCTCGGCCCTGCTTAAATTGCGGTACTCGGCCCCCCAATTTTGGTGCGTTTACAGTGGCGGGGCCCGGCCGCCCTTTCAATATCTTGTCGTAGTGGCGCTCTGCATGTAAACAAACACAGTAAACAAACCATTATTTTGGAGGCACGCCGGGGTCACAGAACAAAGGCGCGTTATTTGCAATGAATTGTTTTCCCAATTTGGTACCGCATTTGGCCCTGCGTGCGTTTACAGTGAGAAAAAGCGGGGCCGAGACGCGTCTCGGCCGCGGCCGAGACTACCTCCAGAGCAGGGCCAAATGCGCGGCCACTTTTGGCCCCGCATTTGGCCTTTTGAGCGTTTACAGTGAAGAAAAGGCCGGGCCGAGACGCGTCTTGGCCCGGCCTTTTTTTCACTGTAAACGGGGTCCTAGTCCCTTTAATATCAGACAGAGGGAAATAGGGGAGGAGGAGGGGAGGGAGGGAGTGGATAGACATGATGGAATATAAGTGGAAGAATATGAACATGTCAGAAACGAATATGGTTTATTGGAAGACATACATATAATACCAGACATGACTTTCGGCGCGATGCCAACGTTTAGTAATGTTCAGACATCGTTTATTTTCAGAGGAAGGCAGATAGATTGAGAAGGCTAATGTCGAAACTAAATAATGAAATACGAACTCAAGATAGACAATGGGCGTATAGGGGAACTCAGGGGGGAGCTGGGGTCTTATGCCCGAATAATTTGTCAAGCCCCACGAAAAAACACACACAAAACAACAACAACAACAACAGCAACAACAACAACAACAACAAAACGAAATAAACAATAGCCTCTCTTCTCTGATTGGCTTGTCCAAATACATTATATGATTTTGCCCAAATAAAGCATGATTTTGCCCGAATGTGACTTTATTTTGCCCAAATTTGAGGTGCTTTTTTGCCCGGGTATGGCCGTTTTCAAAACTTCAAAACTCTAGGGGGCTGCAGCCCCAATGTGGGAGACTAAGCAAAAAGGGTATACAACAACATCATCCTCGTCATCCCGGGCATTGGCAAGCTCCCACAAAGTTTCACCACATTTATGACATTGCGATGAGTGATGGTGTAATTTTAGCTTTTCTGTGTCTGCAAATAACCGATTTTCTTTTGAAAATGTGCCAACAATTATGCACGTTTTGCTGACTCAAATTGAGAAAGGGCTGGCCTGTACCACGCTTCACCGGACATGAGGAGAAATTGTGTTATTTTTTTATAGCATTTTTGTTTCTGGAAATAGACGACTTGTACAACATGTGTGCCAAGAATTTCCAATATTTCCCCGAAAGTAGGTCTATATACTGTGCATCTACAGACTATTAGTAGGAATTGTGTTTCATTTGTTTCTGCAAACAGACGAAAAGAAGAAAAAAAATCGTGCTAAAAATGTCCTATATTATATATTGTGCATCTACATAGTGTTATGTAGGCGTAAGTTTGTTATACTATTGTTTTTCTGCAAGAAGGCGATTTGTGACAATGTGTCAAAGATTGTCCGCGTTTTGCTGACTCAAATTGAGAAAGCGTTGGCTTGTGCCATGCTCCACCGGACATTAGGAGAAAATGTATTATTATTGTTAGTTTAAGCATTCTTCTTTCTGCAAATAGACGACTTGCAAAAAGGTGTGCCAAACATGCCCCATATTTTAGGCCAGACATAGGCCTATATTATGCACCTGCCGCATATTAGGAGGAATTTGTTATGAATTATTTTTTTTCTGCAAAATGGCGAGTGAAAACGTGCCAAAGCAATTGTCCATAAATTTGGGAGGAGTTGTGTTTTCCCCCCCTTTTTTTTTGTTTTTGCATATTTGAGACCGGCTCCCAGAGAATGGGTGTAAAGTCGGGATGGGTCTTTAGTACTTAGAGCCTCAAAATCATAAAATATTGTCTTTGGCTGAAATTTTTAACTTTATGGGATTTGATACTTACATGTTTCATCTACATTCTCTGAAAATTTCAGGTCCTTAATCAAATTTTTTTATGCCGTAAATAATGATTTTTTACAAGCAACCTTCATTTCGGTTTCGACCAGAAACTCAGTAAATCCGCGCTGGCTGATCATGATCGATTGTGAAACGAACGCGCCAGCTATGTGTGTGTGATTCGACCGTACCGCCGCGGCGAGCTGCAAGAAGAAAGCACTGTAGCTGTACAGTGATTGGTCAGACTAACCTGAATAGAGTTGTATTGTCCGTGTGTTGGACATTTCCGGGAAGCGTTCGCGGCATTTAACTTACTGTATAGTAAGCGAGTACCTAGTTGGTTTGTTTATAATTCTATGGGTACCGCATTGAATCGCGCTGGGCATGCCGCAAGTGTGCAGTGTGCGTGTTCAGCGTACCATATCATACGGTATCAAACTGCGCTTTTCTTTTGTCTACCGGTGGTAGATAATACACCGCGGTTGTAATACATGCACATCAAAGGGCAGCACATGGGCTAGTTTGTCGATCAACTGAGACTTAGGGCTGAGGCTTTGTACAATTACGTAATACCGGCGAAAGCGTTGCTGATTGGCCGATGAATAACAGTATAACTGCGCATGCATTATTTCGTTTGCTGATCGATTACGAAAAGCGGAAAGGTGAAAGCGAACCATTCAACTTCTCGCTCGGTGTGTGAGAATGCTTTTCTGAATGGATGCAAAACTTTAGAAGCGATTTTCTCCGTTGTTTGACAAATCACGGGGCTCTGGTCCATGTTATTAATTTGCGTTTTTCTAGCCTTCAAGAAACTCATACTTATCAAGTTGTATATCATTTTAAAGCTGAAATCCTAGAGAATTAAAAACACTAACAATCTCAATTTTGATATTCCCGATGAATTACCCAAAGTGACAGAGCCGGTCACATTTTTGTTGTTGTTGCGATTGTGACAATGTGCCTAAATTCGGCTGGCTTTCACATGCGTCGATAATTAGGACATTAGGGGAAATCCGGTATAATGTTGGCATATTTTTAAGTGAACAAATTGTGGCAACACATGACCATATATTATGCTGACTAAATAAGGAAAGTAGGTTGGCTATGCCTAATTAAATTATATGCGAAATCGTGCTACTTTAGCAATTTGTGTCTGCAAATAGACGACCGGAATTTCCATTTTAGCCCCATACAAAAACAAAAAAACGCCAAACGTTTTGCTGACTCAATGTAGGTAACTATCAATTGTCCCATTTTATCACCGTGTTTTCATCAATATTTTTGGTTCGTGAAGGTAAATTCAAAAATAAACTAAACACAGCGTATAAAGTCTGACAGGAAAGAAATAGGAAGGGTTTCTTTTTTTGTCTGCAATAACTTCGACGTTTCGACCTCGATTATAAGCCACCCTCGGCGTTTTAAGTTGATCCTTACAAAATCTTTCTTTCCTTAACTTTTTGACACATCTTTAAACATACTTACTGACTCGATCAAATTATTAGACGATTTTATTAAGCCGAGAATGTTAGGTTCAATGTAGTGTTCCCTACTAGATTTTGGAATGCACATAGTTAATACACGACCCGCTATAGGATCCCGTAGGCTTTGTGTTAATCCATTTCTCTGGGCCCACGCCCCCCCCCCCCCCCCCCCACGGCTCTTGCCAGCTTTATATATCTTTGACCTCGTTGGAAGACTGGAATTTTTAAACTTGATTACAAAGAATGTTCACTTGCATTGGATGTTTACTTTATATTTGTATGAATCACTAAAATAATGGCTTAATTTGTTAACATGGAATAAAGAAAAAGTATTATGTGATAATATAGTGATTTATCTTCATCACACTATCTTGGCTGCCATGTTTGTTAAAGGGATCCAGTAACTTTGTTTGCATGTGCATAACGTGCTGAATGGTTGATAAAATGTGTGGTTTTGTACTTTGATATGTCCTCTGAGTATTGAGTGAAAATTCCACGTTAAATGGAATATGTTATATGGCAGAGTAATGAGCAAAAATGCAAATTATATTCCCTAACTCATTGCATTGGGTTTGTACACGGTTATGACTATCCAGTGGATAGCTAACAATCCGACCACTTTAATCGTAAATATCTTTTTGACGAAAGGGAAATTTGACAAACCAAAACCCGTTCCATGTTTGTATTAGTAATTGGGATAAAATAAGGTATGAGAGAACGACTAGATTTATAATTAAGTTTTGGGGAGTTGGACAATATTACTAGATCCTTTTAACTTCATTAAGATTTGTTTAAAAAATTAGATATTCGACACTATAGTCATAGTCCAATTATAATTGTAAGATTCTTCTGAATGATGTGCGATAGTTCCATCACAAAACAATGACATGGTTTACCAGGCTAGCGAAAGGGTAAATATTAAATTGT
Organism: Echinarachnius parma; assembly: GCA_037951105.1. NCBI lineage: Eukaryota > Metazoa > Echinodermata > Echinoidea > Clypeasteroida > Echinarachniidae > Echinarachnius > Echinarachnius parma. The sequence continues at coordinate 71,852 of JBAMJV010002609.1, read as the reverse complement.
CTAAATCCTCAAAATCCACTTTGAATTCTAGCGGTTCGCTCATACATTGTTGTATTCGTATTAACAATAAAAACATGTGACAGGTTTCGGTATTTCAAATGTCCCTTTCGTTAAAAAGATATTTACGATTGAAGCGTTCAGATGTTAAATTATCCACCGGATCGTCAGAACCATGTAAAGTGAGCGCAATGAGTTTAGTGATATCACTTTGCATTTTTGCTCATTACTCGGCCATATAAGTCAATTTAATTTGAAATTTTCACGCAACACCTAGTGGACATTATCAGATAACAACAATATACCTTGTATCAACCACTTATCACTTTTTGCACATGTCAACAACGTTACCAAGAACCCTTTAACGTAACATATTATCACCTGATCAATGCCGACTGATCATGACTAACATTCGAACATAATTAGGAAGATATTGACAAATCAAAACTCAATTCATACATAAGCCAAACAACAGGTGTTTGGCTTATGTATGAAATGGATTTGATATGAAGGTATAGATGTGAACAGTAAGAGAAATGTTAATGTTTGTTTGAATTTGACATAGTTAATGAATCACTTTAAACTAACTATGACCCTGTTTATAAGACCTGAGGATTTATCTTGATACCGAAGTACTCCCACTGTCCTTGCATTTTCACATGTTCATGTCACGCAAGCTAACTTTTAAATTAAATTCTAAAGTGCTATTTATACATAGAGGTATATATTTTATAGACTTTCATCTACATCGAAATATTTCTTTTCACCAGATCTCGCAACAACTTTGACCTCGTTCGTAAGACTGAAGATTTTCACCTGATCCTGACAAATCCTCCCTTTGCTTGAACTTTCCTTGTGGGGTAAAGCCCGGCGCAGACAGAGCCGACTCGACCCGATCCGACTGGTTTTAATCAGGCTAGAGTTGGGCCCGGTCGGTCGGAGCAGATTTATCGTGTTGAATCGGCCCCAACTGGCATCCGACTGTCTCTCGACTGGCAAAATGTGTGTCGCGAGGCACTGAAAACTGAGCCGATCGGAATGACAACCAGTCGAGTCGGCTCTGTCTGCGCCGGGCATTAGTCTTTCAGACGAATATTAGTGTCGTTACATTCGTCACATGTCTTATAGAGATATTTCATGTATTTATAATCATATATAATGAACATACACTACAATCAAATTTCAAACTGATAACAAGGAACACAAAACAACGCTCTCACATGATTTGTTATTTAATATTTTTGTTTTAACTTAACCATACGATTGGTTCTATAGTTCTCGTAATTATGATTTGTATAAGTTTTATTTTCAAGTTTATCGTATTGCGTCAAACTAAACTATCGTAGAAAAAAATATATTGTATTTGATATCGTCTCCTTCTAGTCTTGGCCCTACATACTAACATAAACATAATATTCACCATTAATAATATTAATGGTGAATATTATGTATGGAAAACTTTGCAAAATGAACAATAAGAAACAAAATAGAAACAAATTAGTTCAAGTCACGAATAGTAATAAAATGATAACGCGGGTCCATTATTGAATAGAGCGAATTACGTTACTGGCCGGAATGCTCCAAAAGAGAGTGGAAATAGTGCAGGTCTGATTGCAGTATGTGGATTCGTATGTACGGTATAAAGTGTTGGCACAGTGCATGTACATTATAGTTCCTGGCCATGCTGGTGCTACTAAGTTGAATGGTGTACTACTTGATGGGTTAGAATATGGTATTAATTTGATCGAGTTAAACAGAAGTATGACATGTATGCGAAAAAGGGAAAAAATGTCAACTGGTCTCGTGCGATTTTGCCGATATTTGCTACCATCTATTAAAAGTGGCCAATTTCCTCTGGGAAATTCGACGCATTAAGTAAGGCTAGGGATATCCTCTTAGGTTTAGACGAGGTTAGAGTCTGATCTCATATTTCATGCTCAATGAAACAAAAAATGATCCACCTTTTCGTTATCACAGTTGACCACTTTCGGTGCAGCATCAGCCTTGAAGGCATGTCGGGATAGGAAGGATGTTTGTATGGGTGTGTGTAGGTTGTGTGTGTGTGTGTGTGTGTGTGTGTGTGTGTGTGTATGTATGTGTGCGTGTGTTTGTGTGTGTGTGTGTGTGTGTGTGAGTGTGTGCGTGCGCGTGTGTGTGTGTGAGTGTGTGTGTGTATATATATGTGTGTGTGTATGTTTGTCTGTCTGATATGTGTATTTGTTTGTACATGTGTGCGTATGTTAAGTCAGCTACATTTTATGAGCGAGTTTGGCGCTGGATACAAAACGTCAATAGGCCTACAAGTTCGTTTGTAATAACTGAAAGAATCGTTACGTTGCTGGAGAGATGATTATAAAAGATTTGATTCATCTTGGTTCGAACAATTTTTCACAGAGCAAAAGCATGACGGGATAGCATCATTTCTACTTGGCCAAAAGACGCTTAAATCTACCATAAGATACATCGACATAATCGAGGTAACCACACACTTTGAAACCATATTATCTTTTGTTCTTACATTTTACATATGAATTTCAAACTCGGAAATGCTGAGAACATTATCCTCAAACACATGTGATGATATAAAGTTAGAAATATGATGGGAAGCGTCAATTCCGCTAGCTAGCCAGGGAGCCCTATACTTTTGTATTCAAGTCCGTCATCAGTTCATTGGGTTAAGGCCGGGTTTGCCATATTTCTCTGCGGGACTATTTTGCAAAAGTTGCTTGACTTGAAAGATCGTTAGGAAAGGTGATGGACTGAGACTTTGGTCCGGAAGAACACCTGTGCTGAGAGGTTAGGAGTATCACTTCCTCAGTCCTAGTTTTCCTGCTTGATAGCACGATATGGGGATTAACCCTAGGCAGTAGCGTAGCCAGACTGACCCGGGACTGAGAGGAAGGGGGATGTGCACTTATGGAGACAGTAGATCTCTGAGAGGAGCAGCCTGTGCCGATAACATATTACAGGTGTTATTAAATCAATATGTTGAACATCATATAGACGCCATTTTGTAAAGGTTTTAACCATTGACTCTTTTTACTAAGGGGTTATTAAGGCATATGGTTTAATCCATCAACAGACATTTTGACGTTGACACCTTGTGACGTCACTAAGACGCCATTTTGTAATTTTTTACCATTAATCCTCTTTTACAAGTGTGTATAAATATGTGTATGTCTATACCATGTGACGTCATCTAGACGCCATTTTGTAAAGGTATTCACCATTGACCATCTTTAAAAAATTAGTTATTTAAGCCTATTCCTCAATCCACATGTTGTCTGTACCCTGTGACGTCATCAAGACGCCATTTTGTTATAAAATGTTCACATCAACCGTCTTTCCCCACAAGGAATGTGAACATTTATGGAGATAAACATTCGAATTTGGAGTGCCAGGAGGCTTCTACCCCTTTGCCCGCAAAAGTACACAAAGTTTTACCTACAAGAGAACATTTTTGAGGATTACCAGCATCACGTATTGAGATTTAATGATTGATTAAATCGGACGTTGATGATTTAACAAAGTTACAGGAGCACAACATAACCGCACATCATATATGACCCTAGATCATGTGGTCAAGTGTAATAAACATGGAAATGATGTTACTTAGATATCACTTTGAATATTCATCTTTGGAAGTCATTAAAATAATAACATAATTATACATTCAACATATTTGTGAAATGTACTTCTCGCATGTAAAACTATAGTTGCACGAGCATTGAAAATGGTTTCTGGGAATAACTACCATCAATAAGGAGGGCCTTGAGGTCTCGGATTCGAATCCCGGCGAAGCCCAATGTTCTTTGCACATGATTCATTTTCATTTGTTCCTATTAGGTCAGAGATTCATAAAATCCAATGATTCCTTTATGTATTCCTTTATTTTGTTAATGATTGCAGTTGATATATTTGTTTTGTTTGAAACGGAAAACAATTTGAAATTCAAATCTGTGGCTTTTGTGGTTAAACATTATTTTAACAGATATTAACTGCGTACTAGATTTTAGGTTCAACTTGAATTTAACGTTTTACTTAAAATTATGGTAGGTCAATTGTAAATACTTGGTGTAAAACAAATTAAAAAGCAAATGCGCATCTGCGACTTTTCAAGAAAGTTTAAAAGAACATGAACCATCCTTGAAAATCGGAAATATTCACGGTTTTAATGGTTTTTAACACTTTTCTGCATCGAACGACTTTCCGTAATTCTAAATCGAAGCATCTTGGCTGGATATTAAACAACTTAGTTTAAGCATTTAACTTGTTCCAGGAGTTGTATTATGTAACACAATGACCCTCAGAACTATATCGCTAAAAATAATGAAACATACGATGGATAGCATTATATTCTATTAGTATCCCTTGGTTCAGATTTTCTTTCAAAAGTAAAATTATCTTGCATAAACACGGCACATTAATTCATTAGATTGTGTAAAATCCAGCTTGAAGTCGACCTCTAAAAAGATTAATGCTCAGGTTTAACTCACCAAAATTATAGTAAACTATGTTAAGACTATGACAAGTAGGAGGATTTGATGACATTTAGAAGAATTTTCCCTGTATATTTAGTCAGGGGCACGAACGAAATCTTAATTTCCTGTGATCTTTAAGAGCTAAAGGGGTGGAATTTGTCGTTTATGTGTCATTATAAGATAAGCACGATGCAATATCCTAACATGATATTGCTAGAAATATATAATAAATATTTATAGCGCCCCCAACTCAATACCATTCGCACGCTAACCTTGCTAGCTAGCCATGGTTCAGCTCACTTTTCTGCGTCAGACAATGTCATGTTTACAATACATGGGAAATGGACAAATACCTCAACACAAATCCGGGGATTTTGTTTTCTTCCAGTTTTCCGAATCGTTGTTTGCGAAATTCTCCTTATAAACGTTGATAGCAGGTCGTCTCTCCTACCCCCCCCCCCCCCCCCACCCCCCACCGGGCTTTCGTCAAATGTGTGAGGAGTGTCTACTAAATGTTTAAGATTCTCCAATAGGTGGCCTTACGCGCGCTGTCCACCACAGAAATGCAATATAAACCGAACACAAAAAGTAACTTCACCCCTAAGCAATTGCCCATAATTTCATAACCGATTATTGTTTCAAGACAAGATGTCATCTTACAATATTGGCACAGTTGTTATGTTCGATATGTGTGAAAATCAGAGATATTCATTACTTTATGGCCGAATGAGCACAGATTAAAGACAAAATGGCCCAATTCAAAAGTCACAAGGTATTGCGCGTGCCTGTACATTGTTGTGAATCCGCACATGTGGCGGACTGCATTGATCATGGTTTATGAAACAATGCTGTTTGATATTCCATTCATTTTGATTTTTTGATAGCACATGTGGTAAAATGCATTAATTGCAATTGTAAAACAGTGCATTTTTTAATTTTCCAACTCTCAATAATTTGTAATGATGATAATACTTTTGCGAATTTTGAAATATGACTATTTTTTCTGTAATGTGTGCTCACTCAACCATGGACTAATGGTTACCTCTTATTTGTACACATTGTTTTCCTAACTATCATATGGATATATCGGCAAGAGGAAATCTTGAAACGATTCTTGGTTATGAAATTATGGGCAATTGCTTAGGGGTGAAGTTACTTTTTGTGTTCGGTTTAGAAATACTGTCCACACCGCTCCGTAATAGTCCGAGTAGTTATGTTGTGTGTTGGTTTATTTGATCTAATCACGGTACATGCAATTGGTAAAAAATGCCCGCTTCTAGCTAGAAACTATTTTCCAGCAGGGCCGCGAACAAAATTGTACACGTATACATGCAACAACAGATCATACGTTACGTAGAATTTTAAAAAGAAGAAAATTAACATATTTACAAAGATAACAGGTAATACATTCGAAATCACCAATTTACCAACAGCAATCAATAAATGATTAATGATGAATAATTAAGCTACCTAAATATTATACTGGATGAGAGTCAAGGGCTCTATTTTGAGGGCTCTATTGCAGAAAGAGATGGTAAAGTTACAATTAATTGTAAGTCAGAAAATGTGCGCGTTAGATTTGCGCATTCAGAACACATGATCTGACTTACAATTAATTGTAACTTACAATCGATTGTATCTCTTTCTGCAACGGGGCCTAGAAGTGATCACTAACTTTCACTGTTCACGGCGTGATCAAGCAGGACGGGGGCGAATATGTGGCAAAAGGGGGGAAAGAGGGAGGGGCAATGTTTACGATTATTAAAACCTCCGGAGGGGGGGGGGGGGGGGGGGGGGGAGCATGCCCCAATGATACAATTTCTGTTATCCAATGAGTATTTGGGAGGGGGGGGGGGGTTTGAATCTAACCGTGTGTCTGTATGTTAGGAGGGGTACTCTAGCTATTATATGTTGTACGTTGTTCTTTCATAGCGTTCTTGGATATAATTGCAATTTATCTTTTAAATACATTATACAGAAATAGACAGTTAGTTTCGATTCGAATCTATTCACCGCACACGTCCCTCGCTATTCATTGAGGTATGACCACGTGATCTGAGTCATACCCAATCGGATGCCACCCTAGCCCGTGCCTCCGGAAGCGGAAGTAAGCAGGCTGGGGTCAACAGGAAGTGGCTATGACGTGCGAGAAGGGGGCACGGGCTATTTTAGGCTCGGTCTTACCGCTCCCTGCGTACACCGGGGGGAAGGCATGGGAATACAATTTATTTTTCATAACATTTTATTATCTTGGGTCATGTAAGTGAAGATAAGGGAGAACTCGTGAATAAGTTATTGTGCAAGATATTTTTAAATAGGGTTTTGTCATTTCAAACTTGAGACAGCAGTATTATTCCTGCGTTCGTGCTAGGATGGGGGAATACAATTTATTGCTCATATCACTGTCTTTTGTATCTGTTGTGGAAATAAGGGACAAACTAATGAATAGGTTAGCGTGCAATCATTTTGTGTTTGTATTTAAGTTACAAGTAGGTGTACATTTTCAGATCGGCTTCTGCCATTTCCAACTTGGGACAATTTACGAATAAGTTATCGTGCAAGTCAAGAAATCTAATATTTATTCTTGCTTTTTAATTCGACATTTTCAGATAGGGTTTTGTCATTTCAAACATATATTGATTGTTCATTGCATTTTCTATATTGTAACAGACGCATGTACAGATAGGGGCATACATTATGAACAAGTTATCAAAATGTAAAAGTTTAAGATAGGTTTATGTAATTTCAAACTTGGGACAACTTCTATGTTCCTCCCATTTTACCGTTCATGCTTTATTAGACTGGCGGAAGACTTGGGCAGTTGGGAGCCAATGTATTATTCATGACATTTTCCTATCTTTTGTGGATAACTTTTCGGAAAACATATGAGTACCATTCATCGTGCAGAACATTTTCCATCAAGTTTTATCTTCAAGGCACACGTTTTTTTAAACAGGCCTAAATATATAGGCCTAACGTTAAACGTAGGACAATTTTATTCCTGCGGAATTGGGAAGTCTTCGGAAAACATACGGAAAACCGGCTTCTTTTATGTTTAATGTGTAGACTAGAACGGACTCGGGAGAGAAAATAATGTACAATTTTCATAATGTATATAAAAATTCATTATCATTTTATAATGTTACATTCAACAGGCATTTTACTTTAGGGCCTAGACTTAATGAAACGTTTACAATGCATGACCTGGGATGTGACAATTTCCCATCACAAGGTATAAATAGAGCAGGAGCTATTTTAAGGATCTTTTATACTGCCAATACAGTCGGGAGAAATTGAAACGTTATCTTATAATTTGTATTAATAATAGGTTCTTAGGATTAAAAAGGGGACAAGAGAGAAAAAGATCATTGACTTTAAAAGGTCACCGCTACCTTTATCCACCCATTTCGAATCCATATATCAGCGACAGGCGATTAGTACGAGGGATTAACATGTCAAACATGACCCGTTTGCTTCGAGTTATCTTTTGACCCGAATTAAAGATGGGAGGTCGTCTTTAAACAAACGTATAGATTGTCTTGATATAATTATGTTTCTTCATATTCATTCTTTAAAAAACAACCAGACAACGATGACTCAACGGCACGTCTTCTTGGTTTAATATCTTTGGGAAAACGTATGATGTAACGCCGCGGCGATATGCCATCTTTTATTGCGGATTCGGCGCAAACGCGCTACTGTTGAAAGGGCACTAATTAACCAATCCTCTTTTATAGATTGAAATTCCCATATCATTACTTCACAATTAAATTTGTTTTCCGCATGCAGTTTGTTATTGATGTCAGGGAGTTTATGACACAATGACAGGCCCTGTTTAGAGCGTGACGCATGGGGGCGTCATCATTACACCGCCCTCCTTTCATCCTCCTCCTGATATTAATGTATTAACCTTTTCTCGCTATACTGTAGAAGCAGTACCGTTCACTGCATTCTATTTAGTGAATCTATGCTGCCTGGTATTCTACCCTACTAGATGTATTAATAATGTACATGAATAATGTATACACATGAACTTGTATATTTACTAAAGGTTACACCTAATCTATTTTCTTTTGTTTACGATAGTCTTGTGACCTTTTCCGTTTATGCTCTAGTCATGATTGATAGAAACAGCTAGCTATATGAATTTATCTAACACGACAAAAGATGAAACGTTGTAGGGTGTTAAACAAATAAATTTGTCATTGTGACAAATTTGTCATAATGACAGATTTTTATGTTGGCATTATGAGGATCTTTTGGCCAAAATTTTGCGAAATGTTTGCCAAAATTTAGTCAAATTGTACGAATTTTTCCCAAATTTGACAAAGTTTTGGCAAAATTTCGGCCAAAATGTCCTCATAATGTCAACATAAAAATCTGTTATTATGACAAATTTGTCATAATGACAAAATATTTCTTTGTGAAACACCGGGTCTGCATCACAAGTTGCTCCATGAAGGGAAGGATCGATCCTATATGTTTCTTACTTCATACATGAGGCATTAGGTTCCAGATGCAGGCTAACAGTGTTGATATGGTTTGTAGTGTATGCGTGTATGTGTATGTGTAGGTGCGCCCGCGCCCGCCCGCGCGCGTGTTTGTGTGTGTGTGTGTGTGTGTGTAATCATTACGACCGAAAATACATCGTGCAAAGAAATTCCTAGAATAGCGGCCTTTAAGAATTAGTGGTGAATATACATTGAATTTGTGACTTGTTTTTCGAACAAGAACGATGACTAAAACATCACAGTCACAAATTAGAAAATTTGTACTCAGTAGTACAGCTAATGGCTGTGCGTGTGTGCCTGTTATGTGCGTGTATGTGTAGGCTTACGTTTGTAAAGGAAAACATAATGGTTTGGTATACATTAGTTGTATCATATGAAATGTATAACTGAGTCATATTTAAATATACCTTCACAAGTCATTCCATTAGTACAGGGACATTCAAAATCCTTTTGTAAATGGAGTTAGTAGCTTTGGACCAAATCGGTCTCATTGCATTGGAATTCAAATTGGTTTCCACGAAACCCGGGCAAACCATTGTTTTCATAATAAGAGACTAAATTTGAGGAACATTTTTTTGAAGGATTGGGCACAGTAATTCAAGAAGTAAGAGAAATATGGCTCTGTGAAGGTATCCATGTTTGTCTTTATTGGGGACTAACATTGGGTAATTTCCAAATAAAATCAATAATATATCGGTAACAACCCAGCTAGCCACCTGACGTCGGGCCGATGTCGGAATTTGGTTGCCGGATGTCGGCATATCGCCGTTGGCTCGAGGTTAAAATGTCCGCCAGCCCAACATCGGCACGACGTCATTTTTGTGATATATTGGCATAACGTCATTTTCCGACAATGGCCCAACATCATCTCATGACATGATGTTGGGCCATTGTCGGAAAATGACGTTATGCCAATATATCACAAAAATGACGTCGTGACGATGTTGGGCTGGCGGACATTTTAACCTCGAGCCAACGGCGATATGCCGACATCCGGCAACAAAATTCCGACATCGGCCCGACGTCAGGTGGCTAGCTGGGAAAGGGAATGAGTTGGAAAAAAAAGGAAAAGCTAAAAACAGGCTCGCAATCTGTCCTTGTAAGTACATTACAGCTACTGGCTGTGCACGTGTGCCTGTTATGTGCGTGTATATTTAGGCTTACGTTTGTAAGGGAAAACATAATCGTTTTATATACAATGGTTGTATTGTATGTACTGTATAAAGATGTGCATATTATGTTAATTCTACTGACATGTACATCTACCTTACAACAGCATACACACATCATACCAAATAACACATACTAAACAAAAAATTACTTTTTTGATGTTACATTAATTGTATTATATGAAATGTTTAAAACGAGTAAGATTTAAATATTACCTCACAGGTCGCTCCATTAGTACAAGGACATTCAGCTCCTTGTGTAAATGGGGTCAGTACTAACTTTGTACCAAATTGCCCTTACAATAGGGATTCAAATTGGTTTTCATGGAACCAGGGCAAACCATTGTTTTCATTATAAGAGACTAAACAGGAGAAACCTTTTTTTGAAAATTGTACCACAGTATTTTAAGAAATAAGAAGATATCCACAGTACTTTAAGAAATACAAAGATATCCATATATGTATTACTATTGGGGACTGAAATTTGGTAATTTCCAAAAAAAAAAAAAAAAAATCTCAGAAACAAAGATAATAATTTGCTAAAAAGAGGAAAATATCAAGGTATTAACCAGTATGAATAGAGTTGCAAGTGAGTTAAAGTATGTAAACAAAAGGGCCATCATTCTAGATGGGGTTAAATGGACCACGCCAGTCAGCCGCCGATACTAACACATTTGCATCCGCTAAATCAGGTGAGAAAACAAATCTTGTAACTTATGGGCCTGAAAGAAAGCTCTTAACGGACACATTCTACGATTTAAGTAATTTGTCCCTTTTTGATCAGCTAAGAGAGAAATCGGATTTTGTATTTATTTATTTTTTCAAAATCGCTAAACGTCTAGTCTAGACGTTAAGAGTTAGATACACACGTCGAACACACACACATCGTTCAATATAAAATGTGACCGGCACGGTGTATTATCATAATTATGTGTATGTACGTGTCATCTATATGGATGGTACGTGTATTATAACGTACGATCGAAGTTACCTACGTAAGTACGAGGCGATACGAGGCCGAACTATTACTTTTCTATGTGTGTCGCTATGTAATCAGCATGTTTTGTTTTAATATTGACTAATTAAGTGCCGAATTATCCAGAGGCAGAGTTATCTCAAGTAATAATTTTCCCGAATTAAAACAAACAAATATAAAATTCATTTATTGAAGAAGTAGGGGGTCAATTGATTTTATATTTCTTACACATTTTCTTAACATCATTGCACGCGGTGTTTGCCAATGTGTTAAACTACCTGTAAGATGACGGATGTGCTGGATATTCGGTGCTAACCTCTAATAGACAACATTCACCTTATGTTCACCTACCCCGGTCATAATTTGACGATAATCACTTTTGACACTGCACATCCCCTATGCCCCGGCAACACTCCGCGTGTATGGCATTCTGTAGATTAGACATAGATCATGTTAATCTTTTGATAAGTTGTCAATAACGGAAAATAGGCAGATAGATACTCGACCCTTGCTAATTGAATCCAACTTTTTTTAAATCTATATTACTCCGAATACATGTACATACAGAAAAAAACAAATTTGAAACATTGATTAATAATGATATCCCTGATAGCAGACTGACGTCTTTATGACGTCTTAATTTGGTCGTAAACTGGTAAACACGTCATATGTCGTACAAACGATCAGAATACGACGTCATTATGACGTATTTTAAAGACCATTTTTGACATGATGACTTATGTCGTATAAAAGACGTAAAATTGACGTCATTATAACATCTTTAAACGACCATTTTTCCACTATTTATTTTTGTCGTAGGAAAGACGTAAAAACGATGTCATTATAACGTCGTTCAAAGACCATTTTTAAGAATGTATTATTGTCGTATAGAAGACATGATAACGACGTCTTTATAATGTCGTTTAAAGACCATTTTTGCCATACGGGTTTATGTCGTATCAATAACGCTATAAAGACGTAAGTTTGACGTCTTTTCAAGATCAATTTTTTGCCATCATTTTTTGTCGTATGGACGCCCTTTTTACGACGTTAATGTGACGTATTTCAAAGACCATATTCCAATTGTTTTTTGTCGTATGGAAGGACGTAAAAATTACGTTAATATTACGTCATTTAAAGATCACTTTTTCAGTATTTATTTTTGTCATAGGGAAGACGTAAAAACGACGTCTTTATGATGTCTTTGAAAGACTATTTTGCCATTATGGTTTGTGTCGTACGACGACGTTAATACGACGTCATTATGATGTGTTTTCAAGACTAGTTTTTGCCATCATTTATTGTCGTATGGACGACCTTTTTACAACGTCATTGTGACGTCTTTCAAAGACCATTTTTTCCAATGCTTTTTCGTCATATTAAGGATGTAAAATCGACGTCATTATCACGTCATTAAAAGATTTTATTTAAGTATTTATTTTGTAGTATAAAATACGTTATAACGACGTCTTTATGATGTCTTTGAAAGTCCATTTTTGCAATTAAGGTTTGTGTCCTACGGACAACATTATTAAGACGTCATTTTGACGTCTTTTCAAGACTATTGTTTGCCATCATTTTTTGTCGTATGGACGACCACTTTACGACGTCATTTTGAAGTCTTTTCAAGACTAGTTTTTTTGCCATCATTTTTTTGTCGTATGGACGAACTGTTTACTACGTCATGTTGACGTCTTTCAAAGACCATTTTTTCACTATTTATTTTGTCATAAAAAAGTCTTAAAATTGACGTCTTCATGATGTCTTTTAAAGACTATTTTTGCCATTATGGTTAGTGTCGTACGACGACGTTAATATGACGTCATTATGATGTGTTTTCAAGACTAGTTTTTGCCATCATTTAATGTCGTATGGACGACCTTTTTACAACGTCATTGTGACGTCTTTCAAAGACCATTTTTCCAATGCTTTTTCGTCATATTAAGAATGTAAAAACGACGTCATTATCACGTCATTAAAAGATAATTTTTAAGTATTTATTTTGTAGTATAAAAGGCTTTATAATGACGTCTTTATAATGTCTTTGAAAGGACCATTTTTGCCATTAAGGTTGGTGTCGTACACACGACAATATTAAGACGTCATTATGACGTCTTTACAAGACTAGTTTTTGCCATCATTTTTTGTCGTATGAACGACCTCATTACGTCATTGTGACGTCTTTTAAAAAACATTTTTTCCAATTATTTTTTGTCGTATAGACGACGTTATTACAACATGATTATGACGTCTTTCAAAGACATTTAAACAATTATTTTTGGCGTATGGACGACCTTTTTATGACGTCAATAAGACGTCTTTATGTCGTCTTAATAACGTAATTAATGGAACAAATTGACGACTTAAAGACGTCATAAAGACGCCTTTTCGGATAAAAATACGTCATTATCACGTCAAAATATTACGTCTATATCACGGTAAACGCGGGTGCAAAATCTTCACTTTTTGACGTGAATTTATGACGTCTTTAAGACGACGTACACGACGTGAAAATCACGTCAAATCAATACGTAAAAATCACGTCTTATATTGACCAATAAGACGTCTTTATGTCGTCTTAATAACGTAATTAATGGAACAAATTGATGACTTAAAGACGTCATAAAGACGCCTTTTCGGATAAAAATACGTCATTATCACGTCAAAATATGACGTCTATATCACGGTAAACGCGGGTGCAAAATCTTCACTTTTTGACGTGAATTTACGACGTCTTAAAGACGACGTACACAAGGTGAAAATCACGTCAAATCCAGACGTAAAAATCACGTCTTATATTGACCAATAAGACGTCTTTATGTCGTCTTAATAACGTAATTAATGGAACAAATTGACGACTTAAAGACGTCATAAAGACGCCTTTTCGGATAAAAATACGTCATTATCACGTCAAAATATGACGTCTATATCACGGTAATCGCGGGTGCAAAATCTTCACTTTTTGACGTGAATTTACGACGTCTTAAAGACGATGTACATAAGGTGGAAATGACGTCAAATCAATACGTAAAAATCACGTCTTATATTGACCAATAAGACGTCTTTATGTCGTCTAAATGGCGTAATTTATGGTACAAATTGACGTCTTCAAGACGTCGTAAAGACGCCTTTTCGGAAAAAATACGTCATTTTCACGTCAAAATATGACGTCTATATGACGGTAAACGCGGGTGCAAAATCTTCACTTTTTGACGTGAATTTAAGACGTCTTTAAGACGACGTGCACGACGAAAAACGACGTAAATTTGACGTCATTTTTACCAGTGTTTGCTATCAGGGATTGTTCAAGCATTGAAAGCTAAAAAAAATGTTCAGTTATACATCTGACAGTATGATTTTTTTAACTTAAATATTGCTCATAATGAACAAAATGGAATTTTATGAATCTCAAAATTATATCCGATATGATTGCCATTTAATTTTCGTTTTTAATTAATTGCAATCATTTTCTAAATAAGGGAATACATATTGGAAACAGTGCTATCCACTAAAAAGCAATGCTTGTTAAATAATTATGAATCTGAACACTTCAATCATACATCACTTTATCACATTTGGAAGAAAACGAAAGCACTTCCATGCTTCTATTGGAAATACGAATACAATGATATACGTGAGAACCACCAGAGTTCCAAGTACGTTTTGAGGATTTTGACAATGTTACTAGATCCTTTCAAAGACCATCATGCGCGGGGTTGCTACACTGCGGCTTCATTTAGAACAAGGCTGGTTTTTGAGCAATAATAAATGCATACTACTGAGTGAACGTGTAATATACGTTCTGTGCGCAAGGCGTTCGCAAGATGGCACCGCCCGCCTGATTTACGAATACAAACTACCTTTGATATATGACCCTCGAGTAAGCGCATCCTCTTCCATATTCAAACTCGGGGTTGGACATTCGGTGTCTAGCCATAGTAACACTCTATCGCAGAGGGGAGGGGGTAGACGAAAAGATGAGAGGATATTGCGATGATGTCACTTATCATAACTAACGTTTAAATTATTTGACTGCTCTGCAGTGATTCAATTATAAGCAAAACAAAGCGGCACGACAGACAACCTTCTAACAATTAGACATAATTATTTTGAATTAGCCGGTGAGTAACTTATAATGTCGAGAAGTCATGCTTTCTTTTTCTATTATGGGACAGCGCATGTCCAAGTGTTTGGTTAAATGTAATAGACGAGACTCACATGAACAATTATAAGCAGCAGTCAAAACAAGGATTTTGACCCAGGCCCCATTTATTGAATGCCTTTCATGACTACTACACTCAATCTTTGAAATAATTTATACAAAAAAATGCATCACTTCGGTGATCACTCGCACATAATTAGTCTGAAGTATGTTTCTTATCCTTCGGGTTTGTGCCATGTATATGATTGCTTCTTAACATCACGAACATTGAAAATTGCTTCAGGGACGAATAAGCATCTCGAGGGCTTCCTATACAGAGTGTATAAAAAAAAAAGGTAATCGAAGTTCAAAGGTCAATTATTTCAAAATTAGATATGTTCACACCTTAACCCTAAAAAGACTTGGCTATTTTTTAATTATGCAAAAATTGTATTTTTTTGTATTTTGTGTATTTTTCTTTATATATGGTGATTCTTATGAAACAAAACTGTGTTCATGGTACAATATACATGATAAGATTATATTTACACAATCTCTGATAAAAAAAGGTAATTGATACGATAATTATCCAACTTATGAATAATTATGATGTCATATATATGTTATATAAATGCACTGTACAATATAACATAATATCATGATCATATTTCCCTACATTCCTTATGTATGTTATTGTTTTTTATGTTGTCAGTGGAACTAGGAAGTAATGCCACTTTCAATCTATTCATAAGTGTTGACATATGTAAGATAACAACAGGATAATCATGAAAATTGATTTAGTTTTACCGTTTTTTCTTTGTTTTATCTTTTTCTTTGTTTTTTCTTAGTTTTTCTTTGTATTATTCTTTATATATTGTACTGTTTTATGCAAATGAGAATGCAATAAGTTTTATTCACCATGCCAACTGGGAATACTAACAGTACATGTGAAAAGAAGGGTATACAACTGCAACATAAAAGGTGCATCTAAAAACTATGTATGTTATATATGGAAGAATTAACAAAAAAATAAATAAAATCTAATGTTTAGTGACACGCGATCGCAAAATGTTATATAACACCCGGATCGTTGACCCAGTGTGCGCAAATTTGGGATGAAAAGATGCGCAAGACTCTAAGCAAAAAAGTCACGAAGTGGCTCCGTAAAATATTAAAGCATTACGAAGTCATCGCGAAGATAGAATGGGGGAGGGGGCTAAATCAGCCCCCAGTCTTTTTAGGATTAATTGAGATATGGATGTAAAGAATAACTCTTTAGCTTTAATTTGATACCTTTTCTTGCATGATATAGGTGAATGTATTCAGCTAAACGATTTAATAAAAAATTAAAAAAAATGTTCAGATTGATGTTTTCATTAAAGTGTGGCACCATTATTGTACGTTCAAGCTTTCATTCATTAGCCCAAAACTTGCAAAAATAGGGTTTTGGACTTGTCACCTTCAACCAATACGAACTAAGCGATGCGTGACATTACCATGATTACCGATTCAGGAAAGGTGTCAGATTAAAGCTGAATAACTACTCTTTACATCTATGTCTGATTGAAATTATGAGAATGTATCATTTTGAAATTAGTGACCTTTGAACTTCGATTACCTTTTTTTGATACACTCTGTAGATCAGATGGTATAGAGCACCGGTTTAGCAATCCGGAGGACTCTGATTCGAATCCTAGGGAAACGCTGTTTTCAGCTCGCTTTCATTCTGTCAGTTTGCCTTTGTTTAAAATATGATATCAATCTTATTACAGCTTCGTATTATGCATGTAATTATGCACTCATAATGATAATTAATTTAACCCCAAAAGATAAATGTATAGAAATTTGAAGTCGCTTCTCTCAAACATGTTCTTTTCCACTAATACAATATTCTTCATAGATGTGGGCAAGGAATAAGATGGAAGATAAGTGGAAATATAAGGAGAAGAAGCAGTAAGTTATCAAGAACAGATGGCCGCAGGTTTTTATAATGTAATTAGACTGACATAGGCAAGAGAGGGTGATCTAAAAACGAAACTTCCGAATTGAATTATCGCAAAACATGTATGTCCATTGCGTATAGTCACATGTGGACCGAGCACACATATGAATACATGGGCATCAGAAAAGCGTGTTATGTAACGCTTATATACACAAAATAAGATGTTTTTATATTCAATTCAGTTCAATTCAATTTTGGTTTATTAAATCACTGAGTAAAATGTCCGAAATACTAAACAAGTTACAATATAACAAAGTAAAACATATAGAATATATACTGTACGAAATACATAATTAATAAGTTAATTAAAATTAGTTTGTCGCCTACCAAAGAAACTATCTCGTTAACTTTCAACAACATAGATCCAAACGAATAATAATGGATATGACTACCGATATTCCACTTTAAAATTTGTAATTTTTTTTTTTTGCTCCGACAATGCTAACAACTGCCTTCGAAACCATGGTTACTCGTTACATCACTTTATTTCCATAATAGTAAATAACAATGAAGTGTGCATAATTTTACCGAAAATATCATGTAGTAATAATTATTACTCTGTATACTCATTTGTAAGCAGCATAACACCGGGCTAATGAATTCAAAATGTTAATTAAAAATTTGGTTTGATATTATTATATATTTCCCTAAAACAATGTTATAGTTGGTCTTGTATACATGTAATTCGAATAAACAAGGGCATTGTTATTCAAGATTTAGAATACTAACATAACAAGTTGCATTAAAATGCTCATATCATATCCATTCGGTTGAATGTTAGTTTTATTTTTTTGCCGAGTCACCTACGTCAGAGGTCAGATTTAAAGCGCTAACTCCGCAGATTCCAGATTAAAGGGATCCATTAACTTAATACGATTTTCCAAGTATGACATTTAAGACTTCAATTATGTCAGTATACTGTAATGTAATTGTCAGATTCTTATAAATGAGGTGAAATTGTTTCATAGAACTAGACAACTGTTAACCCAGTGAAAAGGGGTGAACATTGATGTCAGATTGATTTGGACTACAATTATTGCAAAGCGTTCCAGAAACATTTTTCATTCAATCATAAATATCTCCATAATAAGGTAGACATTTAAAAAATCAAAACCCATTAAATTTGTATTCTTCTGTTGGCAAAAGCCAAATAACAAGCTAAAAGTGAAATATTAAAGATACATGTGGTTTGGGTTGAATTAATCAAAGTTTATGGAACACTTTAAAGGAGAATTCCGGACGATTAAAACAAAAATACAGTATATTGGAAATAAATCTAGGGATGTGCTTGAATATTTTCAGGATTTGACTCACTTTGGTTGATTTCTAAGACATTTTTCTAATGTCATTAACTCTGAGGAAATAATTAAATTTACCGCACACAATCATGAGACCCTTACGTAGCACCCTCACTTTGCTCAATTTCTTGAGTAGGCTTGAATCCGGTGCCACTGCATTGTGATCACTGCATGTGTCATTCATAATAGCCGGTCATGCATAGCCAGAAAATTCAATAACCACGTTTACAGAACTTGTTGTCTATTCAAATTCCAATGAAAGCCAAACGTGTTACAATATCGGGCAGGCAAGTATTTAAAAACGGTTCAACAATGCAGTAATGCTCAAAGGCACGGTCATTGGCGCAGCGTGGACTAAACTATTCATGATCGAGCATTGTATTTGTCCGATCAAAAGAACACATTCGCTGCAGTGTAAAAACATAGATAGGCGCATAGTGAGGGTCGCACGTCACAAATTGGTGCATTGTGGGATAGAACAAGCTCGCTCGCGAATTTGTGTCATTAGAATTTCAAAACCAATTATAAGAACCCACAATCATACTTTTTTCATACAAAATTGTGTTTATTGACCTAGAATATAAGTCTTTCAATCATTAGAAGCTTGAAATCGTATGGAAGTCCACTTTAAGATGAACGCGCTCCGCTGATCGCAGATTAAGACATGATCCACGCTTTGATATTGTTTAATGAATTCTTCCTGCAACTGGCATAATAAGATAAAAGGCGTCTCGGTCCTCTCGGATATAGGACCTACGTCTGTATGTCTATAAATATAGCTCACCCAAAACATGCACTCTATCAGCCTCTGGCAACGAACATACTGTATGTGGTTGTTGTTCAATTCAGTTCAATAATAAAGGTTTGTTACAACGACATATAAACCTATCTAAAAATAAATACATATCACGTACAACTAATCCAATAATTATTATAATTAATTAGTTAACTAATACAATAATTAATATACAAACCGGCTAAAGTGTATACCATCCTTTTACAAACTATATCAAATGTTACTTTATATATTTGTTTCGTTTGTATATTTTTGTTATCCATATCTCGGCGTTTTCAAACTATTTAGTAGGTCATACATAAATATTGCGGAAATTCTATATCTAATTAAACAAAACAAACAAATAATAAAAAACAACAAACAAACAAAGAACACACACAGACAAACAAACAAGCAAACACAAAAAGACAAAGGCATGAAACCGAAAACATCTAACGATGATAACCACGATGGAAAGAAATCCCCACAAAATCTACAAATTTGAAATAAATCATAGACCCATGTATTGAACGGTCATTAACAATCATTAACATTTTCTTCATAAATTTGTGTATCCCTTTTCCCTTCTCAACTGGGGTTTCACTGCAAACATGAGCAATAACTATATGAGAAAATATTGCTACCTAACTATCACCTTTTAACTTTTTACTAAAATTTGCATGCAATAACAACCTTGTTGTCCACTACTACGTTGTGTCTGTCAGGTTACCACGGTTTCTGTATGCCTTTGTTTGTTTACGTATCAATATTTGTATGTTATTATGCTTTGGTGTGAAGGTATTGCGGTACATTAAGACTTCGAGTACCGGGATAAGAAAAGACCCATGTGTATTAACCCGAACAGTGCCGATTGGATATTCATCCACTGCCAAGGTCCTAACCTCCAAGTGCCACACTAATCCGAAGACCAGGGGGGTGTTAGGGTTAGAGTTAAGTTGAACTTAACTCGAAGTTGGACTTAAAAATTATGGTACGCCATTTGTAGCCTTGGAATAAAATTTATTAAAAGGCAAACAATTTCTTTCTTTTGTTAATTTTCATAAATTGTACATCAAGAACATGCGATATCGTAGATAATAGAAAATATTAATGATTTGAATCAACATTTTATGCCTTTTAAACAAACTTTTACAAACAAATTTCAAAGAACCTAACGGCTCTCCATAATGTGTAAGTCCATCTTAGAGTTAAGTTCAACTTAGGATCCTTGTGAAACACCCCCAGATTTCGGGGAATACAAACACATCGATTGAAAGGCAAATTGTACTCCACACATGAAGGTTAGGATACGCACTGAACAATAGAGCCACTTAGGTACATAGTGCCACTGTACAATACAATGGGCGCGGTCAATTTCTCATATTACCATTGCGCCCTTGTATGCACTTGGCACCCCACTGGAAGCTTGCAGTCTGACACAAGGCAGGTATCCACAAGCGAGCACGCACGTTTATGGCACGTTATGTGTTAAAGTGATCGTATATGCTCAGGTTACTGAGATATTTATTTGATGACAATCACCAGTTCAAGGTGAAGGTGTTGCATCTTACTTGTGTTGTCACAAGTGACCTCATAGCGTATTACTAGGATGGTTATTAATTACCAAAACATTGCAAAACTAGGGCTATTTACCTTTTTCACCTTGACCAATGACGGGAGTCCAGTGTGTTGACAACCGTGCTTATCTATAGACTTTAATCAAGTATTTTTTTTTTAAATATTGCTTAGGGTAAAAAAAGAATTCAGTATATGAAAATCTTGCTCGAAATTTAAAAAATGATGGGCTATGTTATGTTTACATTGACGTTATAGGGCGTCGACAAATTTGGTAATTCATGAACCTTCTTGACACCTGATTTAAAACCGTTGACGGTTGAAAGTTTACGCTTGATATAACAGTTTGACGTTTACTGTCAGAGATTTGGGAAAGATTTTTGACAGAGATCTGTCAAAATTTGGTCAACTAAACCCCAAAGAATGTTTACACTATATATTACAACATACAATGCTGGTTCATATAACTATATCAAATTAACTCGATATTGAAACATAGGCAAAACAATAGACTACGTTTTGTTACCATTACATATGTTAAAATTTATATCAATTCTTGCTGTATATTTTATATTGGAAAGCGAAATGGAAATGAAGTTAAATTAAAGTGGCTAAAACATGATACATCTATGGCATTTGAAGTATAAGTTTTATTGCCATAATTATTTAACCTCCACTTTAACCAAATATATAAAACTTACGTCATTAACAAAAAAATATATATCAAGTCTGTTTAACGGAAGTTCTGTAATAGAAAAATCCCCAAATCTAAGCTTTCCTGACAACGGGGCTAATCGGGACAATGGGGTTAAAACCAATTTACGCCAAACATGACATATGTATGTCTCCATGTGATGCTTTAACCCACTGAAGCCTATTTGAATGTTGTATTAGATGCATTCTCCATGGACCCCAGGCAGAGTAATTTCGGGTTCAGTCCTGAATGGGTTAAATATAGGAACATAGTTTGCATTTAACTTCGTCTCGCGAAATGTATGGTGCATTTAAATACAATTGATAGTTTTAAACCATCCGCGTTTGAAATGTATTTCAGGCAAATGTTCACCCCGGCCCTCTCTCTTTCTAGGTTTGTTTTTGTCCCTTGTGGACGTTAGCGAAGATGATCTGCCACAATTCTCTATTTCGAGCACGATTACAAACCCCTGCCTCTGATATGACCGATAACAACAGTTGTTGTCTTCATCTTATACATGTAAGTTATGGTCACCCTCTACCATTAATATTGTTCCATTAAATGTATCCTGATTATGCCTGATAATGTTCATGAAGAGAAAGAAAATAATCGCCTGAAACAGATTTTGTATCAACCATTGTCCTTGAAATGCCTAATAGTCCCATAACATTTCTTGATCACTCTTTACCAGTATTATTTTCATTGAATGAATTCTTAATAATGCCTAATAATGTTTATAAATAGCGGAAATAATGAAAGGGACGTGATCTGCCACAAATGTCTATTTCTAGCACTATTCGTAACTTCTGCCTCGAAAATATTCCCATTAATACCACAATATTTATTATGAATGTTTGAGGTCTTTTCACCCTTTTTACCACTATTTTCTTCAATGATTATTGATAATGCCTATTATTCATTAAGAGGTGGAAAATGAAAGGACCCTGGAGATGGTGATCTGCCACAAATGTCTATTTCTAGCACTGCTATAAAAACTTTGCCTCTGATATGACCGATAACACTACTTCATTTGGTCTTATTCTACCAGTACTTCCTTGAAAGTATCCTGATAATGCCTTTGATATATGCCCCATCATAATACAACATACTTATTATGAATGTTAGTTTTGGTCACCCTGTTCTATAAATAGTGTTTCATTGAATGTTTCCTGATGGTCTCTGATGTTTATCGAGAGGGATAACAAACGCATGCAACACGTTTTCCAAACACTGTTTACTGGAGTTGACAGGACTATCTAAACGCACTCTGAAGTGAAAAGAAAACATAGAAATGTTTAAATTAATGAAGTGTCAGTGTGAGTGAATCGAATGGATGGTAGAGGCGTCACATCATCTGAGCATTTGTCACCCCTTCCTGCCTCGCTGTCCCCCCTTCACGACAATCACATTGAATGTGGGTTATTCATTAACCGCTTAATTTACCGGCTGCGCAGAGGGGCACCATACATCCATGCACGATGCCTATGGAGTAGTTAAGGGTGTCGTACGCTGAGAGTTAAGGATGTGGAGACTAAGAAGCTACATTCTGAACTTCAAAAGTGATTACAATGTCTGATGAAATCTAGAATGTGATTTCAGACCCTTTAATGGAACCTACGAACATTACATTTGTTTCTCAAATCTCGCAATTGTTATGATAAAACGTTATAAAAATAGGTAGGAGGTGGGAACAATTGGATCGGTAATTTTAAGAATAATTTAACCGTTGTAAAGGGATGCAGCTTGACACGGTAGAACACATATCGGTTCGTACAGGTAAATGAAAATCCGAAGTCATGGCGACAAGAAGCGGTGAGGAATTAAACAATATCGTCTTCCGCTAAGACTAATCCGCTATAAACCACCTCCCGGTTTAAAAATAGGAAAGGGGCACGAGGTACGGGACGCCTAACGCAGATTATGCTAACTCGTGTAACTGAGTGATGACGGAAAAGAGTAGGAGAGAGACAAAGCGGGAGGGGGAGAGAGGGAGACAGAGGGGAACAAAGTGAGAGACAGATGGGACGGGGTTAGAGGGACACAGAAAGAGAAAGAGGGGGGAAGAAATGAGAGTGGGTGAAGATCAGATCTTCTCTTTTGACCACACAAAGGTAAGCGATTCAGGAGAGAGAACATCTCCTGAACATCAACTCCCATATTTGCATTTCTCCTTCGGTAGTATTAATCCGATAGAACAAACTATCAACAACATCATAGAGCGACAGAGAGAGTCATATTTTGAAAGGTCATCAGATTTCTTTATTTTGGACCCATTGTAACTCTACACGTGACGGCGCGTTTTTATACATTTAAGAGAACATTGCGCCGGCCGGCTTCCAGAAGATCAGAACCTTTGATTAATACATACTTTGGAGGTCAAAGGAAACGTTAACCGATCATCCAGGACGTTGTCAGTGTCAGAGGACATCATCAGCAGTTTCCAGGAGGACATTTGGAGGAAATCGTAAAACAAACGTCTGTCATCATGAAAACATTATTACTATCCGTTTTCTTATCGGCCATTATAGCCCTCGCCTATGGTCAGCCGATGCCTGGACACGGTACCTACCCGTTGAAAGGATGTAAACCAGGTTGGACGAACTTTGGAAAGTTCTGTTACAAGTAAGTAATACTAATTACAATTATAATCGTTCGTTCGTTTGTTCGTTCGTTCGCTCGTTCGTTCGTGTCTCCTGTAGATTGATCTAGAATAAACATTCAAATCGTAATCTAATCTTGCTTGAGGAGTGGTGGCTACAACCGGCCGTGTCAAAAAGACACGTTGCCCAAGGGTGCGAGATAGGACTCTTGTAGCGTGCCCCCATCAACAGATTAAAGGAAGAAAACAGCATCCAGGATGTTGTTATAATAATACGTTTGATGTATACATGTATAGCGCTCAACATAATACAATACAAGCCAGCAAATGTTGTGCGCACCATCTCCACTTCCTAGGGAGCATTCCTTCGAAGCAGCTCGTGGGAATTGAGAAGATCGTTCACAAAAGTAACCATTTGAATGTCATGACTTTTAAGTTCAGCATGCATTCTTCATATCAAAGACCCTATAATAACCAAAGTATGTTAGGGACCAGTAATAATCAAACCTGTCTGCCTAAGCGGCCAACTGTCTTTATATCAGCGAGCCTCTCTGTAGTGGCAACCAACGGTGATCACCTGCAGGGCCATTCTTGGTCACGTGTGTGACCCAAAACATGACAAATTTTGAAATGGGATGCTTATATTTCAGTAAGTATGAGACTATAATGATTTTTTACTTCATATGTGACTTGAATATGATGTAGTCTTTCAAACTTAACACAAAAGATTTTATAAGGATTACGTAACTCAATGTCAGAGGTCAAATGGCATGGGTCACGTGTGTGACTTCGCACGGAGCGCTTTTTTCATAACTAAATTTCATTTGGAAAATTCTTTAAAATATGAATAGCTATAATGTTCATCTTATTACCAGAGAAGTACTATACATTTGTAAGTACAACAATAGCAATGAATGAGAATTATATCAAACCGTTGTGTTTTATAGTACTTAATTATGTGGCAACGTCTGGTCACGTGTGTGACATTTTGGGTTGGTCACGTGTGTGACATGTACAATATGAATGGAAAAATGGGAATTTTATAATATCGGGTTTAGAAAAGAATGAAAGGTTGAATTTTTACAAAGTTGGTATCAACCTGTACATGAAAGTGAGAAGAATGAGCTTGCTAATTATCCTTTTGATATCTTGATTATTTTCTGAATTATGATTATTAGAAAAATATTGAAATATGTAAATTTATGCAAATGAGTAAAAAAGTTTCATTTTAAACTTCAAATCATGTATTTCATGAAACTGTACACATGGATCATTCTAAAAATGGAACAAAACTACAGAAAAATAAAACTTCAATTTTTCCGAAAAAGTTTCACTTTTCAAAGAATGGCCCTGCAGAGAAAACAAAACAATATGCTATGGGACTTGTCGACTTCCTATAAGAGGCCACTTTCCTTGTTTCCCCTTAGGTGGTTGCTATACACAGGTTTGACCGTATGTCATGTATGTAGAAAGTAAGTGACATTTCCAGGGCTGTGTATTACGATGGGTATATAAAAACAACATCGGGAATGGAATGGAATCTAAACCTTTCTTTAGCGAGTTGTGTGTAAAGTTGAGACACATTCTTAGACCTTTAACTACATTAGGCATATTATTATTAAGTCTGTAACTTCACATCGTCTAGACGAACGCCTAGACCATCTTTAATTGCTTTGACCTATAACAAGCTTATACGATTATTTATCTTGTAGGACACTAATGGGGCTAATAGAAGGTTGTGTGTTTAATATTAGAGATTCAAATTGGCAACATTTTCTAAATGTTACGTTAAGTACATGAATATACCATTAACTTACTACACATCGCATTTCACTCGAAATAATTGTCCGTATTGCATTCCAATGAAGAGGGAAATCAACACAAAATGTTACTACTAAGAGAAAACGAGATTAATACGAGTATTTTGTAGAATAATAGAGGGGCTCATAAGAGTGTGTGTTTAGGGCCCCGTTGCAGAAAGAGTTGCAATCGATTGCAATTGCGAGTCAGAACATGTGTCTCGATGCGCGAGTCTGATTGGTCTAAATTTGCATATATTCTGATTTTCCACACATCACTGGGCACTACATGTGATACAATCTGACATCATGTTCACTTTTGCTTTTCACGAGATAACCAGTGTTATTTTTTTCACGAAACTACCACACATCATTTAGAAATATCCGACAATAATAATGGTGGTGTATTTTTGAAGTCTAAAATATCATTCTTTGGGAAATCTTTTGAAGTTAGTGGACCAATGTAAGGTCATCAACGTTTTTGTTGGTGTTGTTGGTGAGTGATAACCGTCATGAATGTGACGCATACATTGGTGGGAACGATTGGCGAATGACGCAAAAGTCATGTCAAATTTAATTTTCTATGAACGTCCCAAACAGACACTGCGCGTGTATTATAATGAAGCTATTTTTAGTATGAACGTAATACATGTTAACTAACTGTAATTCGTATTTTGGGGAAGGGGGGATTTCAGTGAAAAGTTCTTAACAAATTATTATATTGTATAGCAATATCTGAAATCGGGTTAACCCATTGCCAATCCAATATGAATGTAACCATGGTAACACGGGTACAATTATCATGATTATGGTGCAAAATGCTGCTACACTAGCAGCACCCTTAGGGTGCAATTCTACAGCCCAGGTTGGGGTATTGGCGCCTAAAGGGTGCATGTGTGCCCCCCTATAGGGTGCAGACCCAACATTTGGGTGCAACATTGCACCCTTAAATATGCTGCTATTGTAGCAGCGTTTTGCACCCTTAAGAGTGCAAATTTGAACCTTTATTTCTTAGTGTGTAACGATTCATTGTCCGTTGAATTCATATTTCGATAGGGAGAAACTTCTTTGTGTTGCTTAGAGTTTAAATTTTGTCAGTTTAAATTCAATCGAATCGTTAATCATTAAACAGCGACAGAAATGTTGATGTTAATAATATGATTCGTATAATTCATGATAATAATTTAAAATAAAACAAAGCATTTTGTCACTTTATAGTGTTAAGCATTATATCAAACCAACTTGTTTTTATGTACGGTCCAAAAGGGCGATAATGACATTATAATATGACAAAGTACTGAGCCACAAAGGGAGTTAACACTTTCCAATTTCTGCTAATCATCTTAAGACAGGTGCGACGGTATTTGCTAATTGATTATCCAAACTCCTCTTTGCACATCACCAATCAATTTCCTCTTCATATTATACAATACTATGTTTGGCTGTCGCTTCAAGAATGTACGTTGGGCATTCATTAGAACTTCTTTGTTTCATATGTACTGTCATATCATACTTCGTTCAAACGTCAGGGCTCATATTCATGAAACCCTGCTAGATTAGTCCTTGCTAAGTGTATTTTTAATGTGCAGTTTATTGAGCAACTAACAGTTTTCCTAGTCCCCAATATGGGTCAACTGGGTAAGCCTTAGGTACCCACTAAGTTAACCTTCGTTAGCAACTAAAAGATCTTGCGTATAATTCTTAGCCACGTCATCCAAAATAGACTTAGCAAGGAACTAAGCTAGCAGGCCATCATCAAACCATACTATCTTAGTTCCAAGCTAAGTCTTGTGTAGATGATATGGCTAAGTATTCAACAACATATTATTTTAAATGTCAATTAGACTCTATTCCTCGTATGCAGTTACTCTAATACATCTCATTGGAAATTAAACCAAATGACCATGTTTATTGTAACAATCAAAAGTTGAACCAAAAATAAAATAATGTATCTATAAAACTTTTACTTATCGTGGTCTATGTTAGACGTGTCAACGAAAATGAAATTAAAAACACAATTATTTATTTTAACAATTAACAGAAGGAAAGGAACATGCAATAATATCGAACTATATCATTTTATTTATCTAGATCTACATAATGTGACGAATACGGTAATATTTATTGTAACAATAATTTACAAAATGTGATAGAAAAATTAATTATATATATACAATCAAATGCCTTTTATTTATAAAGATCTACATAAGATATGTCATCACGACACGAATGATTAAGGGTGCAATGACAGAGCAGCATTTTCCTTGCTTCCGGTGGGACAATGACTGTAGCCGCAACCCGTTCCTAGCTACGCGCGTATGACGCAGGAAGACGGCGTTCAGAGTTTGCAGAACGATCACGTGTACAACAAGCGGCCAATCGCCACTTCGCGACGCCGTGCGCGCGCGCATATGAACCTGTATACAGTAATCGCTTGCGCTCAGAGTCTTTTTGATAATCGTATTACTGTATCTGCCATATCACCAACACTAACAAATGAATGGGAGAGACATAATGTTTTGTTCTGCAATTTTCCTGCGATAATGATACTAAGTAATACAAACACACATCAGCTAAATCACTCGTGTGCTCCTGTCACTTGTGCATGCGGATGTCACGATATCCACACCAATTTCTTTTCTCGATTAGAATATGTGTGTAAACATTAAAACGAAACATTATCAAAGTTTGTCACTGGCTAAGTTTTACAAAAACACAATTAGATCAGCTACATCACTCACGCGCACGGCTCCGGTCACGAGTTGTGACCCGCGTGACTGCAGCGGTCACAGGAAGGTGCCCCGTCAACACATGGAAACAGACTACTTTTAGATAAGTGGGTAATAGAGGGCCCCCCTAATACATTACGATCAACACCCCCCACACACCAAATCATTCACGTGGCATCTCCTCAACTTAACATCCCCCTTAAAAAAGTAGCCCCCACACACGTGGCCCCCGTGCGCCCCTCCCCCCAATGCTACTCCACTGGCCCACCTTCCAAACTATGTCAACGCAATGAGATACATATTAAGATTTTGAAGAACATGTGATCAATACTGCGTTTAATCGTATGTTCTTTAGGAAATGGTAACGCTTGATCAAATGTGTAACCCCCAATAATTAGCGATAAGCTCCGTTTCATTTCGGATAAGATAGGTGGACAAAATATCATATACTGATGCTACAGGTCTTTTATCAGTTTTAACCAAACGCAATACAGATATTGAAAACATGGGAAGTTTTTGCAACCAAATATTTTACAAACAAACATTATTTTTAAATTTGTCTGTTGTCACAGTTGATGCTTACAAAAAGAAGAAAACTCACATGAAGGTGCAATTGTATAACGGCAGTTGGATTTATGATTACAAATATACAGTCAAACCTGTCTCAGTGACCACCTGTCTATAGCAACCAATCTGCCTATAGTGGTCACTGAAAGTGATCCCCTGTAGAGAATTGTTTTTTTAGAACTTGTTTTTAGAGGTCACCATTCTACAGTGGCCGCTTTTCCTTTCCCTTGGTTACACCTTGGTGTTAGTCTTGTTGTGCCCTCGTTTGTGTGCCCTCGTTTGAGTCTGACGACGGGTTAACTTTAATCCACTAAAATCAGAGCTTTTTAGGTCATATGAAAGATACGTGTAATACCGAAATAAAATAGCCCATTGTACTTTCTACCGAACAGGATTATTCAGTGTTAATGGACACACCTTAATAGACTATCGTGTTTTTAGCTGAATTGATCGGTATCAGTCTTTTAAATAAAAGTCACAGTATGTTGTAATAACGTTCACTTAAATCAGTTACCATATATGTAATGCAATTCATATACAGTGTGCACGGTACATTAGTCTCCCCTAGGCATTTAGTTTAAATCTGTATGATCAAAACCAAAACTATATCGGCATGCAGTACTATAAACAGGAACATAGACACGTGCAATTATATGTATGAACCCTGATCGAAGTGCAATAAAAGCGAGCGGATATTTAATTAAAGCTGCCACATTTGACTTTCCCCGAGCAGCCAAATCGGGAAGTGATGTTTCTCAAAATATCCCTATTCATACCCTATTTATACTCATACTGTATATCTGATAATTATATTGTTAGACTGCAATACGTACTATGGTTCGCGACAAATGCAATAAGCCATGTTCAAGAGGGAAGGAAATTCAAAATCTTCACTATCCCGAAGACCGTCAATTGCGTACGGGAATCGGACAACCATTTCGGACTTTTCGGACACATTTTGCAGCACAGATTGTTAATAAACAAGACAGTTATGTGTAAAAAAACAGAGAATTAAAAGACAAGCAAGCAAAACAAAAAAGAATAACTTAAATTCATCACAAGTGTATCGAGGGAGGGCCTACTAGAGCACTCAGTTTATTAAAGGTAGTTTGGCTTCGTTGATCAGAGTGAGCAGTGCTATCTTGCGAACGCCTAGCGCACGGTGCGTAATGCACACGGGTACAGTGTTATGTATAGTGCGCACGAACTAGCTATAGTTCAAAATGGCCATCAGCTGTGCCTTTCAGTAGCATCCCCACGCATGGCAGCCTTTAAACCGTTTGATTCTTCACTAGACCGGTCTAGATTATAAGTTTTTCTCCCTATTTTATGTTAATTAAAATTCCCTAAAGAAACGCCAGTAATCATGGTCATAATGGTTAACCTATTTTCATTTGATGAACTATTGATATACAGCAATTCATGATAAGCTGATATAATAATAGCATGTGTTCCACCTCGTTCATTTATTAATACTACTCATGTCATCAAAATACATATCTATGTTGCAGCTGTATGGATATTGCGTAATTGCTTCAAAATCATGTGATATAAAGTCATCCTCACACTTCTCTCCCTTAAGGCAGGGATACGGACTTCATTAACATGATTAAAGGGAAACACAGCGCTGGTATGATCGCTTACCGTTACTGATAAGTGCTTAATCCTGTCACTTCTTGTCGTATATTTCATCTTGAGTATCATTAAATAACGGAAATAATCAATGTTTTTTAAAACACTTTCAAACGTTTTGACTTACCACTCGAGGCTGCCATGTTTTCTAACGGTACCGCATGATACGTCATCTGATCGCATCTGAGCGTGCACTAACAAAAGCGGGTTATGTAACCGTTGTTGTTCAATATGCTGCTATGTCAGTGGTTACGTAACCCGCTTTTGTTAGTGCCAATTGAATGAGGTTTCACATGGTCTATTTGGAAAATATGGCAGCATGGTAGTGGTTTAATTAACATAGATTATTTCCATAATGAGTGATACCCAAGAGGAAATATGCTAGAAGTGACAGGAATTATGCACTTATTAGTAACAAGAAGCGAATATTCCAGCGTTTGGCTCCCCTTTAAAGGCTGTCATGCGTGGGAAGTCATAACTATCATGTGAACATGGAAACGACGCAATTTTGTATTTATAGAAAAATGCGTAAAATGGAGTTTATCTTCAATAACCTTCAATTGTTCTGGCTTCCATTGTTTTAGATCTCGTGAATCGACATAATAATTTGAGCTTAACAAGATTGAGCACGCGAAAATGAAATGTGTTTAAGCTCCAGGCAAGTCGGACATCACCCTGTAGTTCAAGGGTATGAACAATAAACTAAACATATCCAACACAACTTTCTTGTTTATAATTTCCGAAATTGTTAATCTGTTAATACATATTTTTAAGGTATCTAGTAACTTTGTTGACATGTGCAAATACTAACAAAGGCCCGAACAAAGGATTGATAAAAATGTGTTTTTCAATCAGTGATGTGATATGTCCACTGAGTGATAAGTGAGTAATCTGTGTTAAATAAACGTCATATGACCGAGTCATGAACAATTTTGCAAATCCATTGTCATAACTTGTCATAACAAATGAAATTCCCCCAGGGAGACTTTCAAATCAGAACACATCAATCATAACATAATAGTCATGACATCTTAAAATAGGAATACGGGAACCCGAACCGGTTCCATGCTTCTATTGGTAATACAATTACAATCAGGCATGTGAGAACATAAGTAATTCCAACTAATTTGTGTGGATTTTGAAAATGTTATTAGATCCCCTAAGTCTTTTATACTTGTAACATGTTCTTGTAATTTTGTAGGTACTTCTGAGAAAGTCTTCCGTTTGCAATAAGAGCCGAAGAGGAATGCATACAGAACAATACACATTTTTCGTTAGTAATTTTGATAAAAATGTTTGTGTTGTTATCATTAACTTGTAGGTACTTCTTTTTAAAGGCTTCCGTTTGCGAGGGCGCAGGAGCAATGTGTAAGGAACAGGGCCAGCCCGACATCTCCCCCTGGATATATCTTCACGGCTAAGGGCGAGCTCCACAAAAGATTCCAACACAGCTTTCTTGTTCATATTTTTTAAAGAAAATCTTAATCGTTTAGCAAATACTTCAAACGTTTTTTGTTGTTGTTATTTGTAGGTACTTTTTTGAAAGGCTTCCGTTTGCAAGAGCGCAGGAGCAATGTGTGATGGAACATGGCCAGCCCGACATCTCCCCCTGGATATCTCATCACAGCTGCTAAGGACCAGAAACGCAGCATAATGTCAGCATAACTTTCTTGTTAATTATTTTGGAAAAAATCTCCATCTTTAAATAAATACTTCAAACGTTGTTTCATTTGTAGGTACTTTTTTGAAAGGCTTCCGTTTGCGAGAGCGCAGGAGCAATGTGTGATGAACAGGGCCAGCCCAACATCTCCTCCTGGATATCTCATCACGGCTAAGGACCAGCAGCACAACAGATTCCAGCACAACTTCCTCACGTTCACCGGCGGTGCCGCCAACAAGGTGTGGATGGGACTGGCAGAGAGTCGAAACAACGTGTAAGTAATCAGGGGCGTGTTTCACAAAGATTTTTAGTTGAACCTAAATTTAGGTCGGACTTAAAGGGCAATGCAACTCAAGAATAGAGTTTATCCTACTTTATACATCGTAATATTCTTGTTTATTATGCGTAACATTACTCCGACTCAGATTTCTGCTTTGGAAGAAATATGTGAAAACTCTATCGGGTATACCACTATTCACGCGAACACTGGAGGCCGCCATTATTAGGTTTGTGCGGACTACGGTCAATGATATGCACTAATGCATTTCAATAGCACCAATTCAAACCATTGTCTGAATACTTGTAGATGCTTTGAAATCAGTGAAAAGCTTTTTGTTCGGCCCTAAGCATATATACGTCAGAGTTTGCAAAGCATGTCGGGTAATTACAAGAACATGGCCGCTCCCATCATCTTTTGCCGCCGTAAGAATTAGTAAAATGTGGGTATGTTCACGTAAGGATTTCATGGGATCCAGGAGGCCAAAATTGCCAAGTTATGTATCAAATCAAATGTCTGTTCACCCTCTAAACGATAATAATAACCGAAAGCCATTTATGGGAAGCAATTTGTAGCTTTGGAATTAAAACATACCATTTTCAAGAGCAAAAAGCATATATTTGAGACTGATACAATGATAAAGTATTCCACGCACCCCCCCCCCCCCCCCCGCCCCGATAATTTGACCAACATAGTACAAAACATAAGGAGATCATTCGTCAAAAAGTAGAGAAAACCATAAGGTGTTCCCCTAATTATGTGTGTGCCCCAAGATAAATACGCTCAATGTCAGCCCACCGACTAGAACCAGTTTAAGTCGGAGCGTACCAAAATCAACCACTTCATTCAAGACGCCCACACGTTCGACCATACTACAGATCATTCAATAGCATACAATACAATGATGTGTTTGCTTAGGCCAAATCAGAGTTCATCACTGCTATGTGATTATGTCACATTTCACCGGATAGCGTTAACGGATACCCGACGGAGAGCCAAATTATCAATCCGTTCGCATTCGTATGCGTCTCTTTTTTTTTTGTTGTTCGGCGAATACGTTCCTTGTCAGGTAATGTACGTAGTTCTATCCGGCGGAATGTTTTGTGCATGAAGCTACGGCGGCGACTTTCACCACCGGATACTTTGATTTCGCAAAGTTTCCACCCTTCGAGCATCCGTTTACGCTATTCGGTCATATGTGCCAACACCATATACAATACAGTGATGTGTTTCCTCGCTGATATGTGCTAATAAGCCTAATGTTTCTTATATTGTTTTCGTTCCAGATGATAACACAAATTCGTTGACGATGACACAATCACTAATCAGAGTTCCATTCTGATAGATGAAAATGTTAATATTGTTAAATCATTATCTCGTTCCAGGTACGTCTGGGCCGATGGAACACCATTCCGACAGACCGACTGGAACCTGTTTAAGCCGGATCAACCCCAAAACAACAACCACATCCAGGCCGTCCATACGTTCGACAACTATCCATTCCAGACGTGGGTAACCACGAATCACGAGACGCAGATCTCTTACATCTGCCAATACCAGTACATGCCATAGAGTTCTTCCGGATGATACATTATATATGTATAACTCTAACGAGCTTCCGTTTCATGACGGTAGCTAAACAGGACGGATAATTCACTCAACCGAGGCCGTCCTCTCAAACAGCTCCAATCCTTATTCACACCCGTTTAGCGAACTTTCGCTTTTATTGCGTCGACAGAGATTGGGTCGCAAACTTAGCAAAACTTTTGTCCGGGGCCCTGTTTCATAAAACTTTTAAATTGTTGTAAATGTCTAATTATTGTAACTAATTGGTAAACAGCCCACCAGCATGGAGCATTGTAGTTGTTGCCATGGTAGTTACAATAATTGAATACTTACAACAATTGCAAAAGTTATATGAAAAAGGATCCAGGTCTATCGTATATGGTCCGGACTAAAAAGACAGACATTACCAGTAACCAGTTACACCGTTACACACCTGTGGAATTTCGCTAGCCAATCGATGGTTGTCATGTGCCACCTGGACACGATCTTACTAGTGACCGGTTATACTATGACTGGAATGTCAAGAGACTCTTTGTCTGGATGACTTGACAGAGGGATTTGCATTGATGATAAGAACAATGAGCAAGTCAAATTTTACAGGTGCGACATGGTTTAACGAGATGCTGGTAATTTCTGCCTACTTAATAGTTAGACTGGACTTACGTTGTGCCACTGATGAGATTTTGGGCCCGTGTGTTCACAGTGTGACAGAATAAGTCCTTTCGGCGTTCTCTACCAAAGCGTGCCCGCGAC
Source organism: Echinarachnius parma (assembly GCA_037951105.1). Lineage (NCBI taxonomy): Eukaryota > Metazoa > Echinodermata > Echinoidea > Clypeasteroida > Echinarachniidae > Echinarachnius > Echinarachnius parma. The sequence goes on along the minus strand of JBAMJV010002609.1, from coordinate 36,651 downwards.
TTGGCATTCAAGACTAAAAACAAAACAAAACGATGCCCTTTGCAATTTATATTGAGAATCGGTTATTCTAGTCCTGCATACCAAGTCGTGAGCACGGGTTGGTAGAGAATGCCGAATGTTTTACAAAGCAACTAAAGATACCGAAACTCAATTATGGTGTTACGTGATTTGCACTCCATGTTGGCAAAATACATCAATTTATTCTAAAAAAACAACTTACGTTATCGATTGTACAAACTTAAAACTCAGACCAAAAGGTATATACGTTGTCTTTAGTATCCCCTTTTTTTAACCACGAAGTGCCTTTTAGACTGAAAAGAATGCATACAGGCCATTCCTATTGTCTCCTTGAAGTATAGGCCCATGATGATAAAAGATATGTTTAACAACATTCAGCCTATAGATTTGATCTAAATGACACTGCCAAACAAAAAATAACTGCTTACGTGTGTGGGCCTATATTGTGGATAATCAAGATATAACGGTTATATTATCTGTGTGTATTTTCTGTATAGGGGCACTATTTGTTTTACTCTTTTATAAATCCCTATTTTATTAAACCAATGACATGTCGCCCCTTACTTCACAGTCTGTGGAAAAGAACTGTGAAACAGAGCTGTTATTTAATTGGAACAACTTAAACAATTATATAATTATTGTATTTGGTAGAACTTCAAATAACATATTTATCTAGACCAACTTGTAAGTATCAAACATTTCAGCTATTTGAACATTTTCAGATGATACAGGTGATCATCTTGACCATGTATTTATACTCCAAATTGTATTTTATGATTCAACATTTATAATTATATGATAAACGTGTAGGTGTGGCGTAGGTATAAATCCTGAGAAATTTCATTGTGTTTTTTCGGGGGTTTATTTTGGTTATTTGTAACAGTGTAGATTTAGCTATTATATTAATTAATCGTATACATGGATGTACACCTTTAAGATATATCATTATTTGCTCGTATTTGAGAATCTCTTTGTTTTTACTTGGAATAATTTTACAATAAAACATTCCCTGAGTGTACGCGAGTCTTTATTTGTCTTCGAATTATTTCTGTATGTTTAAAAGTCGGATTTATAATAGCTTCTGACCACCACGAGCAGTGAAAACTTTGGGGTTTCAGGGACGAACACCAGCACTAGGGCCGTCTATAGCTCAGTCGGTAGAGCAACGGTCTTGCAATCCGGAGGTCTCCGGTTCGAATCCCGGAGAAACCGCAATGTCTTTGCAATTTGTTATTTATATGGATCTAGTAACATTGTGTGTAAAATTGTACAATTGGTTGATAACAATTTGTGCTTCTGTGATCAGACTACTATGTCTACTAATTGATGTGCGAAAGTTCCAATTTTGATGGATGTTATGATATGGTCAAGTAATGAGCGAAAATGCGAAGTGGTATTCGCTTTAATACTCATTGCACTGAATTTGTACACAGTTTAAGGTCTGCACTAGAGACTTTCAAATTCGAACAAGTCATTCATACATATTGTTATAACGAAATGAAATTCGGAAAACCGAAGCATGTTCCGTGTCTCTATTGACAATATAAATGCAACAAGGTATGTGAGAATCGCTAGATTTCTAAGTAAGTTTTGTCGATTTTGGACGATAGGTGATTCTGTCGTTAGTTTGATTTCCACCATCGTGGTAATCAACTCGGTCACATTCTTATCAATTTCTGACAGTTTGTCACTACTGTCAACAATCCCAGCTGTGTTTACTGCCCCCCGAGGCCCAGTGCTATCACAGAGAGAGGGGCAAGTGATAAGAAAGTGTCAACACTGATAAAAATCTCCTGGATGCAGGCTTGAGATCGGAAAACTCGCACCGCTTGTCAGGCCCTCAGAAGCGGTTTTCAGCAAGCGATAAAATTACGTCATGTAGCAACACACACTGTGTGCAATATCCACTCACTATGGAGCATTCCTTCCACCTAGCAGATCATGGGCATTGAGAAGATCACTGATTAAACCAAAATACCGGGTCCCCAATTTTGTCATGATGTGTACACCTGGGTAAAAAGCAACGATAGTGGATTAGTTTCTTTTGTGTGTTTGGATCTCTTTATTGCAATGGACTTTTCAGAATGTGTGTCTTAAAATAAATTTTGATTTATTGCAACACTAAGTTGTATTCAACAAGCCCCATGAGTGATCCACAAAGATCATAAGTTGAACTTATGTTCTTGGTTGGACCTAAAATCATTAGTATTTATTTTATTATGGTAGGCCATTATTTTGTAGCCTTGGAAAAAAACATATTTATAAGCAAAAGTGCAAATATCTGAGAGGTTGAGAAAATATTACTCAATGAACATAAACTTCATTGATAATAACTAAATATCGATGATTTTTCACAAAGATTTAATGTTTTTCTGTTTTGTTTATGCGTTTGGCCAATTTACCGCATAGACTTTAACGGCAACCCATAATTTTCAGACCAACTTTAATCTAAGTTCAACTTTGAGTGAAACACCCCCCTGGTAATATACTTAAAAAAGAACCTATAGTCACGAGACCACGATTGATTGTTCAAACCCCTTTCACAAGACCCCCGTTCGGCTCGAAACTAGGTGAACGTGGTTGCTATAGGGAATTACATAAACACAAAGTAAACATGGTTAAAGGTACATTTTAGTATTGGTACTCCCCCCCCCCCCCCCCCCCCCAACAATGTAAGGGTTTTGGTTGGTTTTAATTCCATTTGAAAGTTTATTGAATAAAACATGTGAAATGAGAATCATTCCCTTTCGAATGCTTTCATAGTTGTACAATTTTGATTTCAAAATTATATCGTCTAGCCAGGCGATATCTTGACTCTTAATATATACATAAAATGCTTATACACTTCTTTCAAACAATTTCAAAAGAGGTTTTTTAAATAGTTCTTGATGATATCTCTATTTAATCATTATTTTAACAAAACATCAAATGCCCAATTTTCTATGAAAAATGGTCCATTTTAACCTATGAGTTTTTAGAGAGCGCCCTCTTGATTTTAACGGCTCCTTTTGAATGATAACAGGCTTTTTACTATAGTCGTTTGTAATTGTGTATACCTTTCGAGCATGGTGGAGTTATAAATATTAGTTTATAATATAATGGTGCAGGTTTTGGTTACTACAATTAAGTTTGACCAAAACTCACGGTTCTCTTTACGGAACTGTAAGATCTATTTATAAATCATAACTTGATGTTGATATAGAAATGATCGACAATGTTTTATCACGTCCAGACAGCCGCGTGCGGCGGGGCTTGGTGTGCCCCGTCTGTCGGCATCCGCTACCCAATGGCCTCACCTGTATAACAGGAAGGGAAAAGAGCTAAATATAGGCATGTTTCTGGTAACATTATAGTATGTAAGTGTCATGGGTTAGGTCTAGGGTAATGTAGGGATCTAGTTACATTGCTAAAATCCTCAAAACTTACTTGGAACTCTAGTGGTTCTCACATGCCTGATTATATTCGAAGTATCAATTTAGGCATCGAACAGTTATAATTGAAGTGTTCAGATTTATAAATATCTAGTGGATACTTATTAAAGGGGTAGTACAGTTATGGTGAGGCTAAGTTTTAGTAACCAAAACCTGCACAATAACATTACAAACTAATAGTTATAACTCCACCATGCTCGAAAGGTATAGAAAATAACAAACGAATAAGTAAAAAGCCTTCAAAAAGCATTCAAACACAAGAGGGCGCTCTCTAACAAAGCATTGGTTTCAACCATTTTTCATACAAAGTTATTTCATGTGATGTTTTGTTGAAATAATGATTAAATAGAGAGATCATCATCAACTATTTAAAAACCTCTTTTGAACATTTTTGAAAAAGTGTAAGCATTTTTAAAATAAAATTTAAAAAAAATCATCGACAAAATATGGGCCCCAGATTTATTCCGATCGGATATATTTCAGCCGTTTCTAAACCGATTTTGATCAAATAAAGTTTATTCTGTCATTAAAAGTATATGCTCTTTCAGATTTTACACTCAGTTTTTCATTATCTCACAACAAATATTTCGTGCAGCGCCCTCTATACCAAAACTAAACTACCCCTTTAAGCAGCAATGGGAATTAAATTCACGTTAATTGTTATATAGTTTGTATTTGATTGTTTCATTGTTCTAATTTCATTTAAGGGGCCTTGCAAAGTTAAAAAAATTCCAACCATCCAAATAAGATTTGGAAGTGGGTGGGTGGGTCCAGGGCCATTTTGGATAATAAAAAAAATAATTGAAAAACCCCACCCGAAATAAAGATTTAGTGTAAAAAACTGCACTTTACTCGTCTCAAATCATATAATGACTTTTAAAAAGTCATTTTATGATTTGAGTTTTCTGTCCATGTCGGAGATGGATTACCAAAAAAAAAAAAATTTGGATAGGGGGGTGGGTGGGGTGAGCTCTATCCAAATCTTATTTGGATGTTTGAAATTTTTTAAACTTTGCAAGGCCCCTTAAAAGTAAGATTAGATTTAAAATAAGCTGAAGCTGAATTTGTAACGAAATGTATCGCTGAAGGACATCAATGCTGGGGAATGGATCGGTCTCGAACCCAGGACCCCATGACTTAGAGTCAAGCGCCCGTACAACACGTAACTTTATCCTCACGAATCACGATGAAACAAAAGGGGTAGCATACACGACAAATCGAGAATTCTTTATCCTAATCTTGTAATCGTCATACTACTCTGCATGTAATAACTCTCTGGCGCCCTCTACATGTATGTTGCTCGAATTTTACCAGTTGACGCAGCTTACATAATTAAACTTCCTTGGTAGTAGTCGTGGTGTTGTTGGCGACTTTGTCGTTGGTAGTGGTAGTGGTGGTGGTGGTGGTGGTGGCGGTGAGAATGATTGTTCCGATGGTGGTAAGAGTGGTGGAGGTGGTGGTGGCAGTGGTGATGGTGGTGTTAGTGGACATGGTGGAGGTGGTGGTGGTGTTGGTGTTGTTGGAGGTGGTGGTGGTGGTGGTGGTAGTAGTGGTGGAGATGGTGGTTGAATAAAGTTACCTTGGTGGTGATGGTGGAAGTAGTGGAGATGGTGGTTAGTTAAGGTTACGTTGGTGGTGATTGTGGTAGTGGTGGTGATTGTGTTGTTGGTTGTTGTTGGTGGTGATAGCTAATATACCTAGCTGTGGTCTCTCCCATAAGTTGGGAAGAATGTATACAATTGATGAACACAATGAATCTTCCGCCACCTACGAAAGGTCCTGGTATGAACATTTATTTTTCTTCAATTTTATGAAAAACACCTTTAGGCTTGACATGGACATCGTGGTTCCATATAGATAATTATTTTAATAACACGGTATTTACATTTATTTCATACTTGAAGAAGCAATGAGAAACCTTTGCAAAGCGTGTAATAATTTCTGGAACAATATACTCGCATTTCATTTCAAGTGACATCAAAATATTACGATGTCGACAATTATTTATGCGAATACTAAATACAAGTGTGCCTTAGAGAAATTGCCCGTTAAACAGCACGTGAAAACAAAAAATCAGCAAGAGTTGACAAATAGTAAATCTATAATTAAATACATGTATATAGTAACTTTATATCGACGGAGTAAGAAATAGTCGGCATTAACATGCTGTGGGAGTAATAAGTCTGTACCGAAATGGACGTTCATCCCATAAATAGAAGCAATTTAATATAATAACGAGTTTGGCTCATATCAGGATAACGATGGGGGTTGTAACTTGTAAAAGGAGGGCGCATTATTGCCCTTACGGACACATCCACGTATCCCTACCCAACACACTCATACTTTTCTTAAAGGCTTATACAGAATCGCATTCGTAGTCCCTTTGCTTTCTTGTTACACAAGGGATAAGCCCTTTTCCCGTTTCCCTCCTAAAAATAGGCACGGTCTTACTAATGGGGCCTATATTATACTAAAGCGTGCTTCAAATTATCTGAGATTATGCATGATTTCATAATTCCATCTGGCAGAAGGGGGAGCGCGTAGTCTTCCTGAGTCCTAACTTTTCAGGGAGGCCCGCGTGAGGGTTGATGGAAACTTTCTTCTTGTACTCATTATTTAGATTACAAATTGAAAAAAAAATGGGAGAGAATGAATGACGGGTGATGATTGGTTGAAGTTGCGAAGTTGGGATCGCTCCCATCATCAGCCAATCAGCTCTCTGTACGGGACCCCATAGGAGCTAAACTAGTAGTCGTTTGATTCAGACCACGATCGTGCGTAGAACTTTGCCTCTGCTGTCAAAATACTTTCTTCAATACAAGTACTTGTGAAACAAGTGGAAATCGAGGTTAGATTTGATCACCTTCTGCCCACTGATGTTGGATACAATCGAAAAACGTTCCTGGAACGTTGTCATTCAACAATTTATCTCTCCATAATTATGGAGACTTTCGAAGAAAAACGCATCAAAACATAATTTTATTATTTTGTTAACCATGAGCCAAACAACAAGGTTTATGAGAAATAAGAAACATCGATGTGCCGTTGGTTGAATTTGACACAGTAAACGGATTAGTTGCACCATTGAGTTACCTGGGCCCGTATTCATAAAACCATGCAAGCTTAGTGCCGTGTATAATCTATATCAGATCATTCATTTTAGTGCGCAACAAGTGCTGTTTGTAGTTCTCAATCATGGTTACATGGGTTAGCATTTGGTACATTCTAGCTTAACCCTAGTTAGTGATTAAAGTATCATGCGTTAAATACTTATTTATCATAAAACTAAGCTAGCAGGGCTTTATGAATATGGATGGGCCCATGTCTCCCTGATTCCACGCAAGGAGTCGAACATGCTTACGTATAATAAGGAGCTCGATACCCGACCAAATTCAGCGGCTGATGATGAAGACTACGGACCCGGCGGATTTCAACTAACGCGCATCCGCATGACGCACCTGTTACCTCGAAACTTTTGCCCCCCTCTCCGAACCCCTTCGACCCCAGAGATCCCAGGTTTTGCACGTCCCTCAAACCCTCGTCACCCATCTCGCCTCGCCTTGCTCTTTGGTGACTTTTAGCTCTTCTCGATTATTGCCCCTATACTCTCACTTCACCTAGGATAGGCAGAGCGAGTAGGACCGTCCGGACAAACCTTTCTTCGGGAAAAAAAATCCATCGGACTCTGGTTACGAACACGGCTAACCAAATCAGCGCCCTTTCCCCACAAACAAGGATCCAGTAAGGACCTACCTATCTGAGAGGGACAATTTGTTTTTATACTTCAAGAACACAAAAGCTCTGTCATAATGGGAACACTGGTGCTGACAATTCTTCTCGGATGCCTAACTTGCCAGGTGCTGGGACAATGGCCGACGTTCCCGAATGCCAATCCCAATCCCAATAGTCCCGGAGTTGGAGGAGGAGCGTGGCCCGGGAATCCCGGGTATCCCGTCGGAGGTAATCCCAACATGCCCAGGCCAGGCCAACCCGGGGCACCTCTAGCGGGCTGCAGACCAGGCTGGACTAACTTTGGAAACTATTGCTACAAGTAAGTACAGAGTATTTCAAACAGAGAGAAACGGACCAGAAATATATTAAATAACAATTAACAAAGAAAATAGGGGTTTTCCCGGGGAATAGAGCCCGAGACCTCCGGATTGCTAGCGAGTACAGAGTCACATTTGGGTTATAAATCCCGTTTTCTGAAATAGTCGTCATGATTGTTACCGCGATTGTTTTAAAATGTACACCAGGTTCCTGTTGGAAATGGCATGTGCCCCACGAGGATTCGAATTGACAGATGAACGAGCGGTATATTTGCAGAATTGTAAATATTATTATTAACATGCGAGTGGGAATAAATAAATAATCAGAACATTATAGAGACAAAAACATACATTTCATATAAGAACAATCGCGCATTCAAAATGTTCTCATGTGGCAATCAGATTTGGTTATCAATTTCCCGGTAAAATAGACTTTAAACAGTAATACAACTTTATATTAGTAAGCAGTTGAAATGAATTCAATGAATGTGTATAACTTACCCAGATGTATTGAATCACTGCGCTAACATATTTTACAAAGTATATTACACATTTGTATAAGAAGGTTAAAACTGGTCGTATTATTCCATATCAATCCATATTACATAAGCACAAAGCTCCGATTACTTGCGGGAACTCTTCCTCGGAAGGACCAATTAACATATTCAAAAATTAGTTGGTGTTTTGGCTTCACACCTAATGGTGCTAAATACCACTCTCTAACTTCCCCACCGGCCAAACATCTAGAATCACTGCAAGAGATACAATCGATTACAAGTTACAAGTAATTGTAAGTCAGATCATGTGTTGTAAATGCGCAAATCTGATTGGTGAAACGCGCAAATGTTCTTACTAACAATTAATTGTAACTTGCAATCGATTGTATCTCTTTATGTATGAACTGGTCCATGCAGGGTCACCATCTATGAAGACCGTGAGAGTCAACTTGTAGTCAAATTTAGAGTATGCAATTCATTTTAAAATTAAAAGTCTTGACTATTAATCGCATAATTATTATGATTTTTCTTTTACTTTTAGACATCCAGTTATAATATTTCCACGACTAGTCAGGAAAGTGTTAATTGAATTGAGCCACACAATCAGCATTAGTACAAAACTTGATGTTAAATCTGTTCACCACATGATTAAAACAAAAATCACTAAATGATGATATACAACTAGATCCGTATTTTGTATATTTAAGACATCAGTTCGAATATTTCCATACTGTACAACTGTAATAACTTATTTTCATGTCAATCGTCTCTTCGGTATTTAAGGATATAAGTAGGCATAACATTGATTTAGATACCAAATATAGGATACACTTACACTGCTTACCCAGCGAACGCTACTTGTATGGGACTAAGAATACTTCATACACTTAGCCCTACCATTCGAAATAAATATTTTATGCAAATAAACCACCACGGCCAATATTCATAAAACCATACTTATCTTGCTTAGCTTTATACTAGGTATAGGTTATAATAGGGATAAGTGCAACCAGAGATCATTTTAGTTTCATACCCGCGTTAATCTGCATTTAATAAATGCTTACCTATAGGTAATGAACATCGTTGAAGACCAAGGAAACCTGCCGGTAACTGAGTCCTATCATCCAAAATATACTTACGTTGAAATTAAGTGAAGCTATAGTGAGTTTGTATGATTATGGCCCCACAGTGTGTCATGGATATGAACCCTGGGGCTCTGGTTCCAATAGGCAGCGGGTTAACATGGTTAAGGTGAACCATTACATTTTTCCAAATTCAAACAAAATCGCTTGGAGCTTTCATGTTTCACTCGTACCTTCGCGTTTGTCTTATGGTAACAGAAGAATGGAATTGGTTATATTTTTCCTTCACAATCTCCCTATTCATGGAAGAAATGTATGATTGAATGAAATGCGTTCCAGAACGGTTTTCGATTTTAGTCAAAGTCAATACGCAAAGGTGATACAATATGAGTGACATTCAATTTACCTTGCTCATTGTAGGTACGCCTTGTTCCCTTTTTCTATATAAAACTATCATAAAACTATTATATCACTCATAAGAATCTTACCATTATATTAGTAAATAATAACTGAAGTCTCAAACATCACTTTTGGGCAAATTTTGATGAATCATGTAGTTGGGAAAGCGGTTTTGATGACTAGGTTCAAATCCACCTGTTCTGCGCGATTCACGCGGTTCACGGTTCGAGGGGATTATCGATATTAAGAAGTGACAAAACTCTTGTGGAACCTGTTCCATCAACAAATTAATTAAAGAGTTCCTGGGCCAGTCCTTGACCTGGTACCAACAAGTTAGCCTGTGGTTCATCAAATCGACGGGCAGTGTATGAACAATAATATTATGTATCAAGTAAAATAAAATGATACTAAACCTGTTTCACCGAAACCTAGAATAAAAAAAAAAAAAAGAAAATGGTCCTGGTTTTTGAACTTATATAGGTATTAAACCGTATAGTAACTGTTTATGCTCAAACAAACTACATAATTTAGTTCAACATTAAGTTGACATGCTCTGCACAGAAAACATTATGATTGGTAGTTCAATAAAACAAAACAAGGAACAATTACAATTTTGTTTGGAACTGTTGATTCATTTGAGGGCAGTTATTCAAATGTATGGAAACAAAATAAAGAGGAAAAGGGTTGCATCGTAGTTGTCGATAACATAAACTGTTAATATGCCTTGCACATTATTACATAAGTATGATAGTGTAAGGTTTGGTAAACAAAAATATATAATTTGAAATAAGCAAGCAAAAAACATGAAATGGAAGGACTCAAGCAGACCCTCGGTATACATCAGTATTTTTAAATTTAGGGATTGGGAATGAATATTTTTACTTTTAATACGATGTTCATTTAACATTGATAGTATCCTAAAGAGGACAAAAGCTCAGGCCCAAAACAGCCTCACGTTGTATTACAGAGGCGATTATAGTATATTATATTTTGTAAAGCACTTTTTTGCTGTATGTGTTTTGTCTCCAGTTAACATAATTAATTCCAAGTAATTACTACATTGTAGACACTTTTACAAAAAAGTGAATTGAAAGTGATTAAATGTTATTCACTGCATGGTGTAGAATATGGAAGAACATGGGGTTGAACAGTTGGTATAAATAGGGGTGCTGCAAGAGAAGTGTCAGGTTGTCATCAGCATCAGTTCCCTACTCGATTTTGCAATTCCCATAGAGTGAACATGGTTAATACAGGACCAGACAGGTTCCCGCATAGGCAACGGGTTAATAACAGGGGACAGGGGTGCATAATGAGAAGTGTTATTTTTCACAAACAACAGGTTGTCATAATGTACAGTATACTTATAATAATGACTCGTTGTGTGGAAGCACACTTAGCTGTAGTCGGCAGCGGGAAAATCATTAATTTAGTCTCACCTCCGCGACGTCTTTGCAACAAGTTTTTCCGGTCCATTCATTTCCCGACGACAAGTGGAGGAGGAAGTGCTCCTTTTTGTGGAGACGTCACCCCGCTAACCCATCGCCTTCATGGGCATGGCATACTAATTATCAACTATATTGGACTTACAGCATGCGAGAGGGAACGGGGTAAATAGATGACGGCTAATTGCTGATTATACATGTTATACATGCGGTAGCAGAATCCGTCTGGGGGAAAGTTAATGAAAGAGCTGTACCGACAAAAAAACATGAGTATGATGATTAGGGAGGCAAGAATAACGACGATTATCGTTCTTCACTAAACACATGCACGGGTGCAACTTACAGCTATATGGGTGCAAGCTAACGCCCTAGATGTCATACACATGTATGAATCCCGCCAAAGAAGGTTTGTGTGTGACTGTATTAACCCTTTGCCTATATACGGGAACCGGGTGGTTCCTATATATAGACTCTTTGAGGATTTAACAATATAGTAGAGAACATGTTAATAACCATTCGTACAAGATTTCAATATAAATATAACACATTTTTCAGAGACGCCAATTCGAGCTAGAACGGTCTTAAAAATGATTTGAATATAAATGTGCGTATCTTGTTAAAAGTCGATATATTCCACGTTTATTTTCCTCAACCGTCAACTAAAAAAGTTACACACATTGTTTAGAAGTCATCTCTTTATACATGATGTAATTCTGTTCTCAGCTTTAATAGACATTATATAAATTCCTTTGACAAGATGATGAAATTAAGTTTGTACGTGGTATTAAATTCGTGCTTAAAAATTGCCACAACTTAGACATATATTATAAACTAGTAGCTTTAGTATCTGAAAGTTCGACTGACTGATCGTTTCAGTGAATCACTAAATAGAACTTTAACAAACTTTGAATCAGGTGTACCAGGCATTATCAATTATTATGTTGTTCCTGCCACATGTTGCCTTTACATAACACTCATCGTATCAAGTGACTAACACATTGCCTATAGGGGTACCTAGGATTTTCTTAAAGATTTGATGATGTACCGTGGGCCGCCATTTTTTGAAACTAGGCTATTATTTGTGGACTGCGTAACACTGAGCCAATGTACAATAATACGCGCCGTGCGCAAGTATGATGTTTGACGGAGAAAAGAGCGATGTCATTAGACAAAAAAACAAGGATATCATTAAATAAAACACCAGGGGGGTGTTTCGCAAAGATCCTAAGTTGAACTTAACTCTAAGTTGGACTTAAAACGTATGGAACGCCGTTAGTTTCTTTGAAAACAAGTTGTAAAAGTACTTTTAAAAGGCATAAATTGTTTTTTTCAGTCATTAATCATTAATATTTGTCTAGTATCAAGGAGATTTCATGTTGTTCATGTAAACATTATATAAAGTCTAAAATACTTGCATTTTTGCTTTTGAATATATAAATATTATATATGGTGATCACTAGCGATCGCAATGACCTATAACCACAATTACTAAATGACCTATATTTTAAGTTACACTGGTCATAAAGCTGCATGACAAACATCTCTACGTTTCTTGATCGCATCTGCCCCTTGACTATTAAGTACATGACCTCTGAGATGGTTTACATAATATTACTGATTTGTTTAAATGTATTCTTATGTTCTGTATTATTTGCCATGTGAAATTTGTAATATATATTATTTTTTTAAATGATTTTTCAGCCAGTGGAGGCCAATTTTGTACGTTCTTGTTTTTAAAAAATGTGGCAATACAATTATAGTAATATATATTCAATTATTATATCAATATGTGTATTTCAATGCATAGATTTGACCATCTTGTGATGTTGCATGCATGGCTGTTGATCCATCAGTTATCTCCCTAATAATTGTTCACATCGGCCCCTTGACGTATATCAGATAATTATGCCACCGATTGACATGACCAATTTTTAATTACGCCAATAAGCTAACAATAACCAGATTATCATGATTATTGTAAGTACGTGGGAGAGGAGGGGCTCGAACGGGGAATGTGTGGGAAGGTTCCAACTAATCGACGACTTTAATCGCATATTAATCACTTTCTTCGCCCCTCAAATATTGTTCCGCTGCCATGGTAGTAATAGTAATAGAGGGAAGAAGGGAGATGTCCATTAAATGCACCTAGTTTATTAATCACGACCTTTACACCTTAAAGGTGCACCTGTAAAGTGTCAGATATTGCCCAAAATTACATTTGAGACTTCAATCCTATACCAAAATCATTGTAAGATATGTCCGAATGATGTGTGAAATTTTCATTGAAAAAGAACACTGCTTTCCTGGTTAAAAAAGCGAAAATTTGCGTCAGCTTTTACAACGAATTACTGTATAACGTGTATGGGGTTTATGACCGTTCATTAACGCTCCTGAGCTGAATGATTATCAATGATAGATATCATCCTACTAAAGGGGCATTTTAAACAATCTAACCCTATTTTATTCTTCTCTTACCATAAGCCAAACAACACGATAGAAGAGAAATGTGGAAGCTCCAAGTACTTTTTCGTGGAGTTAGACACTTTACTGGTTTCACTTTAAGATGTTATGTAAGATTAGTGTTTGTATGACATTTTTGTTTTAACCCCTTGCCTAAGAAAGCATAGCGGGCCCTACATTAACTCCATGGGGTAGGCCGAATCTAGTATGGAACAGGTTAATATTATAATGCTTAGAACCCCTGGCAAGAATCTGTTCTCCTTGACCAGTAACATATTATTGACTAATGCAAAACAAAAGGGCAATTCGGAATTTTACGTAGTGACTCATGCAATTAGTCAAGACGTCTACAACTCAACTGCTACACGTTTGGCAAATTAGAACAGAAGGACAGTCATGTCAGGGGCGAATGAAAGGGGGCCGAGTTTAAAAACGGTCAAGGATAAATCGATGTAACATTTACGTATTGTGCATAACGATGTTTATTGTATTTGTCCCTCGTTTGTAAATTTGTCTGAATTAAGAATCCGGACCTCTCGATTCGAAGTCTTGAGTGCCCATATTAATTACAACAAAAATGATAGCTTAGTTTCACGCTAATTGTAGTTTAAATAAAACAGTTTAGTGAGCAACACACAGTTCTCCAGTCCCCACCTAGTATCCTAGGGTTAGCGGGGTAAGCATATACTGTAGGTACCCACTAAGTTGACCCTAGTTCAGTAGGTAGCAACTAAAATGATCATGGCTCAGCTGCAGAAAGAAATACAATCGATTGTAAGTTACAATTAATTGTAAGTCAGAAAATTTGCGCGATTCAACTAATCAGATTTGCGCATTTAGGACACATGACCTGACTTACAATTGTATCTCTTTCTGCAACGGGGCCCATCTCTATCATTCTTAGCCATGTCATCCAAAATACACTTTAAAGCATACAACTATTAAGCTATAGTGGGCTTTTATGAATAAGGGCCCATATTCGTTAGTCAGATGCGTGGTGCCATCTTGCGAACGCCAAGCAAACGATGCGTAATACACACTGGCGCAGTGTTATGCAGAACGCACAAACTAGCCTAGTTCAAAGTGGCGAACCGCCTTGTGGCATCCCCACGTATGGCAATCTTTAAATCGCTGCACCTCCGCTGTGCCAGGTCCGTCGGGCATGATGTGAAGCCGGTGATGATCTCTTACGATAATCAATAGTTGAACCAATGATTATAAGGGATTTGAGAGATGGGTGACCTCGCTTACGTTAACTTACGTGATGTCTATGAATCATGTTCCTGGTGCGATTAACGCATTTCCTGCGAGCTTTGGAATTCCCAATAGTTACCTAGAGTAAGTCCCCCTATCGGCAGAGGGTTAACCGTTGGGGCCCGAACTTCAACTTACCAGGGCTTTTAATTTACAGGCCTGATGGGGTACACGAAAGGGGGCAGGGGTGCAGCAAGTATAGGGCGTAGCCGCGAGAACCCCCCCCCCCACCCCTCCCTTCGCACCCCTGATTTGGGGACACAAACATACAAATTAATACAAACAGTACTATTATATATTACATAATGATACATAAGATGGATGTATTGGTGGTGAGGTACTGTTTCATTAGAAGCGTTGTTACAATTACTTCAACAAGATACGTATTCAAATCAAAGTTACTTGCTACCATCTGTGGCGTAGTAACAGTATGTTTTTTATTTTGCTTTTCAGTGGCTTATATCACAATATTGTCTCAAATTGAACCTCTCTCCCCTCCCCCCCCCCCCCCCCCCCCTCCCCCTCCCCGAAAAAAAATTAACAAATGACATTGCGTTTTGCAATTAAACAATCGACATTTTTCATTTGTTTGTTTGTTTATTTGTATGCATGTTTGTTTGTATCGTTGTATGTTTGATCACGTTTGCTATGAATCACAGATCTGCGGTGAGTTACCGCGGGGCCTAGATGACATTCAGAACATTTCCCGGATTCAGCTAGTGGGGGTACAACAAAAGGGAAAATTAAAACATAATAGTACAAGGGCCGCCCAGTTGCAGAACGAGTTGCAATCGATAATAAACTTGCAATTATTTTGCAAACTATAGAACATGTGACGAAAAGCGCAAATCTGATTGGTTCAAGTGTGCATATTTGTTCAGTTTTCAGGCCCCCGTTGCAGACAGAGCTGCAATCGATTGCAATCGATTTTTACTTGCAATTCATTGCAAGTCAGAAACTATCCGTATTTGAACCAATCAGCTTTGCGCATTTAGTCACATGATCTGACATACAATTAATTGCAACTTTACAATCGAATGCATCATTCTCTTTCTGCAACGAGGCCCTGGTCTTGCAATTAAATGCATCTCTCTTGCAACGGGGCCCATGTTTATCAGGGATTTCCCCTCTAAAAACCTTTAAAGCACTTGGATCATTGGATGGTTTATACAACGATAACATTAATGACTGTTCACTCCTTCTGCGTAAATCTCACCGCATTATCTGTAACCATTACTCATGGGGAAACTCATGGGGAAAAACTCATGGGGAAACTGTCGGCAACGTAGAACATTGTGTCATTTTGAATTAAGGATTCGTATGTTACAAGGGGGGCCCAATTGTCAATCATTTAATAAAATATAAAAAATTATAATCATGTTTGATTTGGAATTCCACGCACAGTACTTTAAACATTAGTATTTAGATACCGTGATAATCCGAGGCGATCCAAGAGAGTTTTTAAATCCTTGAATACCTTCACATAAAATGAAAACATTTCAGATTGTTGCACATTAACAGCTATATTTAAATGCGCAAGGGAAACGGTACATTAATGTAATTGGGAACATTCTCAGATAATATGCGTAATTTTGTAAGTATCAACATACTGGTGAACGAAACAAATTACACCCATGAACTGATTTGTAGAGAGAACTTCCATCCAAATATAGGTCTAGAGATTATCAGATACTAGTATGTGGATATTCTCACACGAAAAAATAATGATGCTTAACCAGAAAATTGATCTCTATCTCTACGGAGTCCATAAAATAAATTCTAGCCAAATATAACGCGTATGATTATTAGATTTCCGGAGATTCCCAAATAAATTGATCATAATCGTGATGGTAAACATGTCAAATCAAAACACACTTTAAACTTATGAATATTAGCACGGTTTCCGGATAATCCAGCCAAATATAGCACTTGCGAATTTCAAATGTGTTCAGATGTGTGTCGCTCTGCATGGGTGCCAAAATAAAGTGCAAAATCAACTTGACCCTGTTTTTCTTTTTGACAAGTTAACATTGATAGCTTTAATAATCCCCCTCCCATGTAGCTGCATCAAATATATACTTTGTATGGTGGATTCAACAGACTGATTATACAATGTATTCACACACGTGCCTAATGTGTGCATTTATACACAAATCAGCAGATCTATAGATACAAATATATGAGTATTGTGACCTTGGTCGACCAGGGCACTCAGAGGGTTAACGCAACGATGGTAAACCGAAAAAGGGAGGGGGTACATTTGCCAACGCATTGGATTGTAAAGATTGTAAAAAACGAAGTCAAGACAAATATAGCCCTCACGATTGTCATAATTATGTGTTTAGAATTGCAAATTTAACATTATGAGAGACAGAAAAATCTATCGTCACAAACCTATTATTATTCATAGCAATACGAAATAAATTTAACAATGGTTGTTTTTTTATTATTCTGATCATCACCCTCACACGTGTTGTATTTTTTTGTTGTGTGTTCATTTCTATTGCATATTTAGAACTGGTGTGTTACTGTTATAAATATCTTAGTCAGGTGGGAAAGCTGTAATGGTGTTTAACACACATAATAAATTGACCTATGGTAGGGGAATTATAAAATATTGTAAGTGGCGTAACTACAGAGGAGGTGGGCGAGGGGTTAGGGGGAGCTACACGTGCCCGCACAATAATTTGAGAAAACAATAGCAAAACTACCTGGTGGGTTAACATTCTTTAAGACTAAAGATACACTTAAGGGGTGCCCCAATAACTCACGTGCCCACAACCCCCAATCAGTCCGACCACGCTACGCCACCGAATATATGGTTATCATGGTTATAGCGCAGAATATGAACAGCAGAACGGATAGCGCCGTCAACTCCTCTAAAAGAAAAATGATAAAACGGATATGACCCCCTCAACGTCAGCGAAACAAACCACAGGAAACTTGGAATTTGCTGCACGCAAGAAACGTGCGTCATTCGACCGCCATACAACCGGGGCGAATGAGCAGTGAAATTGTATTTTCAGCATTATACTTTTGTTGTCTTATCGCATAAGATTAATCTTTATATTGTATCAACGAAAACAACAGCAACATCATAAACAACACTTATAACAGCAACAACAACAAAACAAGCTCACACGCAAAATAACGTAGCTTGTATAACCCATTCAGGACTGGTCCCGCAAATACCCATGCTGGCCATGCATGATGTTGTCTAATGTAAAATCCATGTTATAGCTAAATCAAACAACTTTCAATGGGACAATCGTTCCAATAATGGATTTGAAGCAGATAAGCATACTCACTTTTTTCCAAAAAGGTGTCTTTATTCAATAATTTCTCTAATTATTGTAAGCCCTGCCTCAATGGTGAAACTTGGCTGGTCAAAAAAACCACAACGTTCGTGATGAAGATTCGAAATTAGTCCACCCCTGCATGCATGACTAATGATTTTGTTTAAATTTCATTAATTTTCTCTTTCTTATCAATTTCATTCCTTTTCCAGATTTTCACTTCATGATGTATTTGGATTAAGTTCTCTTTTATATAAAATTCTTTCTTTTTCAAGATTGTGCACTTCATGATCTACTTTTATAATTCATAATCAAATGTTTTCTTTTCTTTCTTTCTGCAGATTTTTCTTCCAGCGGCTACCTTACAACGAGGCTAACCAAATGTGCATGCGGTACTCGGCGATGGCGGTGCCCCCCGGCGGCGGCTTCGGCTTCGGCGGTGGCCGACCTCAGCAACCTCGGCAACAGCCCGGCGGACCTCAGGCTCCCCCACCATTCTTGGGACACCTAATCGTTACCAAGGATATGAATCACAACAAATTCCAGCACAACTGGCTGCGATACACGGGGGCGAGTGGCAACAAGGTCTGGATGGGTTTGAAGGAGTTAGGACAGGAGACCAACCGGTGAGTATTTTGTTTTCTTTTTTGTTTAGAACTGGGGGGGGGGGGGGGGGGGGAGAGTCTTTCACAAAGATGGGGGGGGGGAGTGTTTCACAAAGATGGGGGGGGGAGTGTTTCACAAAGATGGGGGGGGGGAGAGTGTTTCACAAAGATGGGGGGGGGGAGAGTCTTTCACAAAGATGGGGGGGGGGGGGAAAGAGTGTTTCACAAAGATGGGGGGGGGGGGTGTTTCACAAAGATGGGGGGGGGGGGGGGAGTGTTTCACAAAGATGGGGGGGGGGGAGAGTCTTTCACAAAGATCACGAGTCGAACGTTAGACTAAGTTGGACTTAAACAATATGGAAAGCCATTTTAGCTTCGGAATTAAAGGTGCACCTGTAAAGTGTCAGATATTGCCCAAATGACATTTGAGACTTCAATCCTGTACCAAAATCATTGTAAGATATGTCCGAATGATGAGTGAAAGTTTCATTGAAAAAGAACACTGATTTCATGGTTGAAAGAACGAAAATATGCGTCAGCTTTTACAACGAATTACTGTATGACGTTTATGAGGTTTATGACCGTTCATTAACGCTCTTAAGCTGAATGATAGATATCGTCATACTAAAGGGGCATTTGAAAAAAATCTAACCCTATTTTATTATTCTCTTACCATAAGCTAAACAACACGGTAGAAGAGAAACGAGGAAGCTCCAAGTAATTTTCGTGGAGTTAGACACTCTACAGCATGGGCGTCGATCTGTCATTGAAACCCATTCATCAGGGGGATTATCTAGTCATTCATTCCCCCCTGATGAATAGGTTTTACGTAAGTATCGACGCCCATGCTCTACAGGCATCCCTTTAAGCATGTTTAAATGTTTAAGAGCCCATAATGCGAGTATTTGAAACTTCTCACAAATTTCACATCAATAACGTGAAGTCTCTTTGATAAAAGAAAATATTAATGATTTTTTATCAAAATTGTAGACCTGTTTAAAGAACTCGTTTTTTTACAATTTTACAAAGTAACTTATGGCTTTCCGTAATCAACTTAGTGTTAAGATTTACTTGAGATATTTGTGAAACACCCCTGTGGCAGGTTGGCTCTGACTAGCGGCGGCCACTCAGAAAATGAGTGTCGTGCAATAAATATAGATTTCATCAATATAACACGTCAGTATTCCGAACACGGGGACACTGGCCAGAAATACATTATCATACAAATACCAATGAGCAAAGATAATTGGGCTTCCCGGCCTGGATTCGAACCGGAAACTTCCGGATCGCTAGACCGGTGCTCTATGAACTCATCTAGAAAGCTCTTGTGATAGTACGTTGTTCGTCCCCGAAACCTCTTTGAACTGCTCGTGATGGTCAGAAACTATTATCAGTATCATTTCAAATAATTTACTCGCCCAATCGGGCTAGTCAATCTAAAATGTATAGTTTTAAAGTGCCTTTTCCTGTTTATAGCTTCACCGATGTTGTCAATCATTCCCTAGGGATTTATTGGGGTCGATGAAACCTAACTACTGTTCTATAGCTGGACCCGCGGCTACCAGTTCTTTAACAGCTTCAAACTAGTTCAACCGCATCGGGATACCAACATTTGTTGTATCGGTTCCTTACTCTTTTTGTTTTGTATTGCTTGTCTTCTACACAGATACTTCTGGGCCGATGGAACAGAACTGTTCTACACGCGCGGATACCCCTTCTTCAACCGCTTCAAGCCGGATCAGCCCCAGCAGAATTCAATTCAACAGGCCGTCCACTCGTTCAACAACCGTCCCGACAACTCATGGGTCACGACGAACATCGAGACCGAGATGTCGTTCATCTGCCAATACCAATACAAGTTTTGAACACAACATATATTGAAATCCTGACGAACTTTCGACAGCCAATGCCCATACAAAATGTTAAACGAGCAATCCCGTCGTCGTTTTAAAGGACGTTATCCACCTTACATTGACTGCCAAGTGCCAAGAGACCGAGATATCGTTTTCCCGCCAATACCAATACACATTCTGAACACAAAATGACATATCTATCCTGACGTGATGTACGTCACCTACGACGAACTTTAGACAGCCTTTGTCCATACAAAATGTTATAATGATAAATCCTGACGTCATAAGGCGTCACCTGCCAAGCATATATTGTATACAAAGTTTGAACGAAGTAACGCTCAAATCCTGTCGTGATCTACGCCGCCTACGTTGATAAACTGCCATTTCCTATGACATCATTATCAATGAATATTTTCTACCGCCATTAGTATCACATGTTGTTTTCTCTGAATAAATACTTCCAGTCGTGATTTTTGTAATTCACCGTTGATCATGTTGATTAACTGCCATATTATTGATGGTGTTATTATCATATTTTAAATTTGTAATGACGCCAATCATGCCAATTAAACCGACTCAGAACGAGTGGTGCTATAGTTGGTAAAGTCATCGTCAATGGGCAGAAGTTAACGTTCGTGGCTGTTTTTAATTTCTTATTTGTAGAAAATAAATATATACTGCCTATACGTCATTTTATAAAAAAAATAAATGCTTTTTTTTCTTCTTTCGAATACTGCCATGTATGTCTCCCTTCTAATCATTATGTAATTAGCGAGATAAGAATTATCAGTCCCATGATAATATGCAATTGATAAAGTTTGGTATTTTTTATATTGAAACAAAATATCAATACTAGCGAAATTGAACTCATTAAAACAAAGTGTATATAATTTCATGTATAATTGGATATTTTGTAAATGAGCCAATTTTCTTGGTGTAAAAAGGAATTAAAAAATACGAAATGCTATCAAATTTATACTGTATCAATGTCTGGTTAGTATGTATTCGATTGAGTAAAACTGTGCATGTCTGGTGGGCGATGTGTGCGATCTAACCCAATACTTAATTGTATACAGTCAAACTTGTCTAATTGGCCACCTGTCTATAGCAGCCAACCTGTATATAGTGTCCAAAAAGTAACCCCCAAAAATAACATATTAGAACATGTCTGTAGAGGTGACCTGTCTACAGTGGCCATCTTTCCTGTTTCCCCTATAAGGTGATGACTATACACAGGTTTGATTGTACTTGAGTATTGGTTCTTTCTGGAGAAAAAAAATGCCGCGAGTCTTTAGCTTGTTTTTGAATCCGTGAAAAGGGTACACTATAGGACTTTGGGAAGAATAACGATTCCTCTCCTGCTTGTGAAATTTCGATTTCAAAAATAGTTTTGTTCTGAAAGGTCCAGACGAGAATCTTTCTTCTCAGCGCCGTCTCCATTGAATACCACATCAATTAAAATTTTCACAGGGTTCATGGGCGTCGATCTGTAATGATGCTTATTATTCAGGGGGGAGGGGGGGGGGGGGGGTGATCTATTCATTCATCCCCCCGCTGAACAAGAGGTATTACGTAAGGATCGACGCCCATGATAGGGTCCATTGAGGACAACAAACACAATTTTTAAAATCAAATTTCATAAGTTTGCGAGAATTGATGGAGGGAAATCATTCTTATTGGGAATTCATTAATAAGTGTACCGGTACTGTTTTTTACAAATCACTCAGTGGATTATACCAGATTACTGAAATACACATTTGTATCAATCGTTTGTCAGCGTTCGCATATTGTCACTAAAACTAACACAAACAAGTAAGTCCCCACAAAACAGCTCCACATACCTGTATTTTCATAACCAAAAATTGTTTAAAGATCTCGTCTTGCCAAAATATTGTTATGATAGATATTAAATCTATGTGCAAAGCTAATCATAACTGCATGGTTGACTGAGCATGAATTAAAGAGAGAATTGCCGTGTTTCAAAATTCGCAGAAGTTACGTCATTTCGCAGTTTAGAAATTGAGAAATTTCACTATTTTACAATCACAAGTGGCTGAACAATTCAAAATGAAAGAAATTTCAAACAGCATGATTTGTTCACAAACCACGTGTGCTGTCATGAACTGATGGATATCTCTGTAAAACAAAATCTTTGTCAAGGCAGAATTGCTAAACACTTCTTGGTTAAGAAATTATTTATAAATGGTTTAGGGTGACTTACTTTTGTGTTATGTTTAGAATCCTTGGAATCGTTTTGTTTCCCTTAAGGGGATGAAGTGCACACAGGGAACAGTTAATCAAAGGCGGACAATAATGATTGCATATGCAGTATTTATACATTTAATTTCTAACTTGATTCTACAATTATTAAATTAATTACACTTCAAGTTATTTAGAAATACGTGGTAACATACTATACAACAATACATGTAGTACAAAAGGAATTATGTGAAAATAGAACACTACACAAATAAAGCTTATACTATTCTTACATAGTACAATAATTTGAAGTATAGCTTGTTAATGTATATGCAATCATAGTACATACAGAAAACGAAACCGAAAACAGCTGATCAAGCACGGAACAGTTCATTATGGCATACAGTTCACAAGATAAAAATACAAAATTAATGTCAAATAACGAACGTGTATAATTTTTTCAACATAATGATACATACATTTCTTGCAAAAGCTTTTCTTTTTCATTCATTTATTTAAAGTTCCTTAGCTTTTAAAGGCCCATTTCGCATTTTCAAAGTTCAATTTTCTAAAATGATAATTCGAAGGGACTGCAGTTAAAGTTTCAAACACACACACTATGATATTGGCCTAAAATAATGTACTTGTACCCATGATTTATCTACAATAACATATGGTCATTGATCATTGGAATATCCGATATCTTATTTCAAAGGCCCCGTTTTGAAATTCCGCAGCCTGTCTCGAGTTACAAATGAAAATGAAATAATGTTCATACTCCGATAATTTAGTTTAAGCGGCGCTCGTGTAGTTTGGTACACCACCTCACAACACCTATCCTAAACTAGTTCATACATCTAA
The DNA here is from genome assembly GCA_037951105.1 of Echinarachnius parma. Taxonomy (NCBI): domain Eukaryota; kingdom Metazoa; phylum Echinodermata; class Echinoidea; order Clypeasteroida; family Echinarachniidae; genus Echinarachnius; species Echinarachnius parma. The sequence continues at coordinate 13,205 of JBAMJV010002609.1, read as the reverse complement.
CCGCGGCCCTAACTTTCATCCTACTCCTATTTAGGATTAGAGTTACGATTATGGTTACCGTTAGCTTTAGGATTATAATGGTTATGAAAACAATTATAGTAATTATGACTAATTGGTGGTTACTACACATTCATGACGTGGTAGATTCTAACCGTTATGCAGGTGATGTATACATCAGGCATCCGTTACTAGTCGCTCCATTCAGACAAACCACCGTGTTTAGTTCGGTTTTGTCGGTTATCCGAAGGAATTCGTCCAAGCCCTGGCCTCGGGTGTAAAGGGTTGGCAAGAAATGAATTCTCTGAAAAGGGTCATTTGAACTCAACCACATTGTTTTCCTTTAAATTGTTTCTTTTGGAAACTTGTGCTAATTCCGCGAAGCTCGAACTTCTCATTGCAGCCGGATTTCGATTAATCGTTTATTTTCCGGATTTAAATTAAATAACCGGACGTCTGTTTGGCCTGTTTGGATTGAATGGTTGGTTTGGATTGTTTGGGTTGGTCGGTTGGTTCGGATTGTTTGGATTGAATGGCTGGTTGGGATTGTTTGGGTTGATCGGTTGGTTCGGATTGTTTGGATTAAATGGTTGGTTGGGATTGTTTGGGTTAAATGGTTGGTTCGGATTGTTTGGGTTGATTGGTTGATTCGGATTGTTTGGGTTGAATGGTTGGTTCGGATTGTTTGGATTGAACGGTCGGGTTGGATTGTTCGGGTTGACTGGTCGATTTGGATTATTTGGGTTGATGGGTTGGTTCGGATTGTTTGGATTGAATGGTTGGTTCGGATTGTTCGGGTTAATTGGTCGATTTGGATTATTTGGGTTGAACGGTTGATTCGGATTATTTGGGTTAATTGGTTGGTTCGGATTATTTGGATTGAAGGGTTGATTCGGATTATTTGGGTTGATGGGTTGGTTCGGATTGTTTGGATTGAATGGTTGGTTCGGATTGTTCGGGTTGATTGGTCGATTTGGATTATTAGGGTTGAACGGTTGATTCGGATTATTTGGGTTAATCGGTTGGTTTGGATTGTTCGGGTTGAATGGTTGGTTCGGATTGTTTGGATTGACTGGTCGATTTGGATTGTTTGGATTGAATGGTTGGTTCGGATTGTTTGGATTGACTGGTCGGTTTGGATTGTTCGGGTTGAATGGTTGATTCGGATTGTTTGGATTGACTGGTCGGTTTGGATTGTTTGGATTGTTTGGATTAAATGGCTGATTCGGATTGTTTGGTTGATTCGGATTATTAGGGTTGAATGGTTGGTTCGGATTGTTTGGATTGACTGGTCGGTTTGGATTGTTTGGATTGAATGGTTGATTAGGGCGATTTGGGTTATTCGGGTTGAATGGTTGGTTCGGATTGTTTGGATTGACCGGTCGGTTTGGATTGTTTGGATTGAATGGTTGATTCGGATTGTTAGGATTGACTGGTCGGTTTGGGTTGTTTGGATTGACTGGTCGGTTTGGGTTGTTTGGATTGAATGGTTGGTTCGGATTGTTTGGATTGACTGGTCGGTTCGGATTGTTCGGGTTAAATGGTTGGTTCGGATTGTTTGGATTGACCGGTCGGTTTGGATTGTTTGGATTGAATGGTTGATTCGGATTGTTAGGATTGACTGGTCGGTTTGGGTTGTTTGGATTGACTGGTCGGTTTGGGTTGTTTGGATTGACTGGTCGGTTTGGATTGTTTGGATTGACTGGTCGGTTTGGGTTGTTTGGATTGACTGGTCGGTTTGGGTTGTTTGGATTGAATGGTTGGTTCGGATTGTTTGGATTGACTGGTCGGTTCGGATTGTTCGGGTTAAATGGTTGATTCGGATTGTTAGGATTGACTGGTCGGTTTGGATTGTTTGGATTGACTGGTCGGTTTGGGTTGTTTGGATTGACTGGTCGGTTTGGGTTGAATGGCTGGTTCGGATTGTTTGGATTGACTGGTCGGTTCGGATTGTTCGGGTTAAATGGTTGATTCGGATTGTTAGGATTGACTGGTCGGTTTGGATTGTTTGGATTGACTGGTCGGTTTGGATTGTTTGGGTTGAATGGTTGATTCGGATTATTTGGGTTGGTTGGTTGGATAGGACGATTTGGGTTGAATGGTTGATTTGGGCGATTCGGATTGCTGGGGTTGTTGGGGTTAAATGGTTGATTTGGGCGATTTGGATTGTTGGGGTTGTTGGGGTTAAATGGTTGATTTGGGCGGTTCGGATTGTTGGGGTTGTTGGGGTTGAATGGTTGATTCGGGCGATTCGGATTGTTGGGGTTGTTCGGTTCTTGGTATGCCGGACCGAGCCGGATCTTGCAGATGTAGGACATCTCGGTTTTCCAGTTTGCGGTTACCCACTTTTGGCTATTCCGTTCGTTATAGATGTGGGCGGCTTGGCGGTGCCAATTGCGTTGCGGCTCACCTTCCTTCCAGTTGACATACGTCGTAGGCGTCTGTTGGTCAATCCAGACGAAGCTGGGAAGTGAACAAGAGAAGAAACGATGTTATCGCAAAAAAATATATACATAATAAGCAATATTTTCTATTTGACATGAATGAGGCACTGTAGACAAAATATAATTGATTATCACCATCACCGTCATCATCATCAACACCGTCATCATAATCATCATCATCATCGCCATCATCATCATCATCATAATCGTCGTCATCAGCACCATCAACATCATCATCATCATCATCATCATCATCATCATCATCATCATCATCATCATCATCATCATCATATTCGGCGTCGTCGGAAATATCATGATTAAAGCGGGTAGGAAATATGAAACACTGACAAATCTTGGGCATATCGATTTTCGACAGAGAAATCAACATTAATAATCTAAACTTAATAAGACTCACTTGTTTTGCATCCTTTCGATTAGGCCAGTCCACACTTTGTTCTGAGAGCCACCCGTATAAAAGAGCCAATTGTAGATGAACTTGTCCTCCGCGGGGCTCTCTATGGTCACTAGGTTAGAGGGGTATGGCATGCCGTTTGTGTCGGTGGCCCCGCTTCTGTTGCACTGCGTCTGAGCATTTTGCCATGACAGACGTTGGGCGTTGTACCTGAAGAGAACGACAAAAATTGAGTATTAAACAAAAGTATACATTATGCGTTATTCACTTAGGTCTGTATGCCTCTACAGACGAACCTCGCTCTAATGAGCTCGTCGGCTTGGTCAGTACTAGTCCATCGTCTACCCATGGTAACCGTGACTTCGTTGCATTGCATATGGGCACCCTTCCTGGACATACGTTGGGCATAGTACCCAAAGAGAACAACACTATTTAGGTATATGCATAAACAGCTGATTACAGCCATGCAATTTCCACGTAGGCCTGTATGTTTTTTTAAATTTTTTTTACAGAGATGCCAGAATGAGGAACCCCGCTATAATGAGTTCGTCGGTAGTAGCTCGCCGTCTGACTTGGTAGCCGTGAAAGTGCTGCACTACGTATGGGAAGCATTCCAGGACAGATGTTCGGCATTGTACAATAAGAGTGTGAAAATTGTGAGTATTAAAAGTACTACAGTACATATATCATGTAGATATGCATTATTTGCTTTGGTATGTATGTCTTTACAGAGGAACCCCGCTATAATGAGCGTGTCGGTACTAGCTCGTCTGAGCTGATGGCCCCGACTGCATTGCACTGCGTATGGGAAGCATTCCAGGACAGACATTGGGCATAGTACCCAAAGAGAACAACAATAAAGTATATGATTGATATGGATGTGGTGTGGCAAGATTGGTAGAGCGCGCGCTTTCCGATCATGAGATCCCGAGTTCGAACCCTGCCCACTGCGTTTGTCCTTCAGCAAGACAATTTATCCACTATTGCTGCTCTCTACCCAGGTGTATAAATGGGGACCGGTAGGAGGTGAAAGCCTTTATGTGAACGATCTTCTTGAGCCCACTGAGCGCTTGGAAGGAATATTCCCCAGGGAGTGGAGTTGGTCCACACAATGTGTGCTGGTTTGCATTGTATCCTATGACCGGGGTAATAATATAATTGTAAAGCGCTTAGGGATGATTATCAATCGTGATAGGCGCTATATAAATAGTGTATATTATTATTATTATTTAACAACTGCTTACAGACATGCATTTTCCACGTAGACATGTATGTCATTACAGAGGAACCCCGCTATAATGAGCTCGTCGGTACCAGGTAATCGTCTGAGCCGATTAGCCGTCAGTGCGTTGCACTGCATATGGGCACACTTCCAGCACAGACGTTGGGCATTGTACCTATATAGAACGACACTATTAGTTATCAAACAACTGATTACAGCCACGCATTTTCTACGTATGTTCTGTATGTCTTTACATAGGAACCCCGATATAATGAGCTCGTCGGCGTGGTCGGTACTAACTTGTCCTCTAAACCGGTAACATATGGGCAATCTTGCCAAGACAGACGTTGGGCATCGTACCTAAAATAGCATGTTAATACAAAAACAAAAATGTACTATGGAACCGCTAGAATTTCAATTGGATTTTGCGGATTTGCAAATTTAACTAGATCCCTTTTTAAGAATGTTAACGAACATACTCCGCTATCTAAATCTTTTCATATACCATTTCAACAATATTGATTATTATAATTACACTTGGTCGGTTTACATGTGTCCGTCATTTCGATAACTAATTATGCACAGTGCATTTGATTAATGTTTAACCTAATTATTTTCTGGTCAAGAACAGGACCTTTCGCAATCAAAATGTATGGAAATTATAATTTATATTCTTTGATTTAATATTTGCCTTTGTTCTCAGGTCAATGTGATGATTTCCCTGATCGTAAATGTCGCCCTCTACAGCTACTCCGCCACAATTTATTTCTGTGTGCCCCCTTTTTAATAGTAAAATAATAATAATGATGGCTCCTATAAAGTTGATAGCGCAGGTTCCATATTTCGACCATCGCGGCGCATAACTATCATTACCCCGGTCATCGGATACATACTGCACTCAATCCAGCACACAAAGTGCACATTCTCCACTCCCTGGGGAGTATTCCACCAGGCAACCTCGTAGACCTTGCACACAGTGCTAATGGCCCGGTCAGATATCAACGGATATCGGAAACGTATGCCTAACGAATAGACATGTTGCGAAATTAAATTATCCGGTGATGAAAGCACAACGTACATCACCGGACAAGGAACGAACAAGAAACGTATAGAACGGATGGAAAATTTAGCTCTCCGTTTGACATCCGTTTGCGCAATCCGTTGATATGTGACCGGGCTATAAGGAACTCCGTTCCATCCTTACGGGTACCCATTTATCATGTTTATACACCTGGGTCATGTGGGTCGAGAGCAACAAATGTGGATACATTTGCTGATTTGAAATAGCGCTATGGGCATATTTTGGGTTCGAACTCGGGACCTCACGATTGGAATGGCACGCGTTCTACCAATCTTGCCACACCACATCCGTGCTTGGCACCACGTTATTTTGGTATTATATTTTTACCGTGCACGTGCTACGCCTTTATCTGATTTGTTTTTAAACGGGATATAGGACAAATCATGGATTTATTCTGAATGGTCAAAATGAGGTTCGGTTTTTGGGTCGGATTTCCTGGGGAAATCTTGTGTACAACTTTCGATTCCGCCCTCACCATTTTGACACCTGGGAAATAAGTCAGGGAACAATGTCTAAGCTTAATAGCAGATCTGCGATGATAAAGAAAGGTTCGAGGTTACAAGCAGGAATTGTTTCCAAAACAACAATGATACTACGTAGTACCATGCACCAAACTGTGACGTAGCTATAGACTGATGGGATATACGGAGGAGTTAGTTACACCTTGGTAGTAAGTGCATAATAGTGTCCAATTAAAGTTTGGCACAATAACAAGACTAGAATTGGGCTCTGCCCCCTTTCAAGTGGACGTGGGGTGGCGAGATTGGTAGAGCGCGCGCTTTCCAATCCCGAGATCACGAACTCGAATCACCCTCTGCTCATAAAGCCTTGACATGCTTGATGTGAATGATCTCCTCAATACCCATGAGACGTGAGGAAGGAATGCTCCCTGGGAGTGGAGATGGTGCACACAATGTGTGCGGGATGGCATTAATAATAATAATAATAATAATAACATAATTATATTGCGCATAATAGTAAAAAATGACTCTCTATGCGCTTTACATAGTAAATTAAATAAGCAAGATATATTACATCCTACAAATACAACATACACAACAAATGATACAATTAAGGAAAAGATAAATTACAATGCAGCCTATTTAAACAAAAAAGATACGTCTTAAGGAATTCACAAAACTATCTGTATTTGTCATGTCTCTCATTGTTTGGGGGAAGCTCATTCCATAACATGGGTGCTACTGTTGCAAATACACGATCCCCGCATGTATGTGTCTCTGTTTTAGGGACTATCAAGAGGTTCTTATTTACGGAACGAAGATTTCCAATTGGTTTGTATGGTATAAATATATCGGCCAGGTAAGTTGGTGAATTGTTTACTATAATACCTTATGGCACAAAATAATTATTTTATAAATTGTATCCTATGACCGAGATAAGACTAGTGTAAAGCGCTTAGAGATGATTTATTGTATCATAAATTATTTTGGCGCTATGAATACATCGAACACATTCACAACTTTTACGATATTAAAAAAACAATACTTTTACATCGCGACGCCTTCTTTTCTGCGAGTCCTACGCATCTGTTTGTATAATTTTAAGGTCACAGAAAATAGAGACTGTTTGACTTTTACTTCTGTATAGTGTAAACAATGTATTGTTAGTTGTTTAACTACATGTTCAGAAATCTATATTTTAAGCTGTACAATTTGAACAAAATCTTTTCGATAAACGTTAACAATAACACAGCATTGAATAATATATCTAAGAAACACGTAAGAATACTCAGAAAATATACCTGTGTCTTAATAAAATTATAGAAGTGGACAGCATTTCTAAAATAAACTTGTTTGGTGTCTTTATATTGAAGACGAATAAAGAAGCTTCCCGATAATGAGTATTTGTTTGTTTCCCTTTGTGCCAATTTACGTTCTGTGCATCGTATGAAAAACCAAAACTCAATCAATTCATATTTTGGTAAATGTGTAAAATATATTACGGAATCGTTCATTAAATATAATGAATCAAATTGTTATTACGGTGACCTAATTATCCATTTAAATGCATTTTAATTTCTAATACATGAATTAACTCTAATATACCATAAGTACGAAGTTATTAAAGAGAAGCAACAAACATTAACGTATATAATGTAGTTACCCATAAGTGCATCATTCCTAACACTTCTAGTCGTACATATCATCTAGGGTATCACTAATAATGTAATAATAATACTAATTTTTGAAATCATTGTCATCTCTTTTCGACTCACTACAGCTGTAATATGCCATGATTTCCAACGGTACCGCATGAAACGTCATCCGAGCGTGCACTAACAAACTAATGCAGGTTACGTAACCGCTGTTGTTGAGTCTGCTGCTATGTCAGCAGTTACGTAACCCGCTTGTGTTAGTGCACATTCAGATGTCGTTTCAAGCTGGGTGGGGCGTGCCCCCTCTCCCAATATTGGCAATAATTTGAAGAAAAAACTAACGGAAAAATCATGTTGAAATAAAGTAAGACATAGACTCATCAGTCCGAATTGGCTACGCCATTGCACATAATGATACTTCGATCATACGTAGTTAGTTAGTTTTAAACAGTTGAATAAAAGTAATACAATACAATAAACAAAATAAAAATGCAATTCATTCACAGTGTGCCCATTAGATTTTACAAATTTTGGATAAATTTGTAAAAACAAATATATATTAATAGCTGCCATTTATCGGAAATCTTTAGTTTAATTATTCTTGGCAAAATAACCGAAGGTGATCCACTCGTTGTATAAGCTGGAACACCTCTTAGAAAGCAATTATCTTCGAACTTTGAGAATAATCATATACATTCGACACATTTCCGGGCATTCAATTCATCTTAATCTTTAACAATGGTAAAGGCTAAACATACATTGTGTTTTGTTTGCTGCATTCACGTATATACCAATAGGTAGTGTCTTGCGACAGAATGTCAACACGCAGACTCAAATGATTAATCCCTTATTTTATCATAAATCATGGATTAATAATAATAATAATAATATATTGCACTTATATAGCGCCTAATGCAGAACAGCCTCTAAGCGCATTATTACCCCTGGTCATATGGTACAGTTCAGATCCGCACAATTATATTATATTATGATAAAGAATAATATGGGATTTTACTTACTTATAGCAATTATTGCCGAATGATGCCCATCCGGCTGGACAGGATCTCCTGGAAGCCGGCCTATTCGTCGTGTCTTGCCACTGGCCGTGGGCGCCGCCCGCTAGCAGGCAAACGGTAGCTACCAACAAAAGACTCCACATCTTCGCGCATCCAACCATTCCTAGTCCGATTCGAAAAAGATATGCGACACAATCGCGATAGACGCCTCTTTATACCAAGGAAATGACGGAGGTGGTGGTCCAAGCAAAGACGGGAACTTACCCCCGTTCATTTGGGGTCCAAAGCACAAGGAACTAAACGGGAGGGCGCTTACCAAAACAAATGTCAAACAGAGTTTATTCGGGTCTTAGTTTGGCAGGCCTAGGTACACAACGCCCCCTTTCCCATTTTTTCACACGATTTACTCACATACAAACACAAAACACAGAAACACCCTTGCGCCCCCTGTGGATACAATTTCTGGACACACCAAGAGTACATATTCTTGTTTACACCGACCGGTGATCTGTAATGGCAACGACAACAACCAAACTGGGTCGATACCGGAAGTGATTCCGAGGTCGCATAAGGTCACACACGGGAATTAGGCTTAGGAGGAGGAGACGCTATATAAAGTGGTAAACCGTTTATCGGTTGGTTCAAGGTTTTCGTTTGTATAAGAACTGATCATGCTAACCTATAAGGTATGGTACTTTGATAAAAAGTACTTGAGGTGACGTAAGTATCGCGCCAAACGTTTAAAGGTGGTTCTGATTCGTAAATCAAGTGTTTCATCTTCCGAACGTCTTGCTCCCAGTGTGTAACACTAAAGACGCGTAATGGAATTGTATTGTATTTGGTAATAAATATCACTGGCTCAGTGTTATGCAGTGCGCACAAACTAGCCCTATTCAAGATGGCAACCCGCAGTGCAGCATCCCCAAGCTTAAAGGGGACCACCAGGCAAAGAACAACACACAGTTATATGTTTTGGTACCTTTCTGTAATATTAAATAGATGCCTAACACTTTGCAAAGGGTTGTGTAATTCATAAACAATACAATTGATTACCACCACTTAAGGAACCAATATGGCCTCATGGTTCCGTATGCGCCAAACGTCATAGGAGAGTGCGCCAATTATATTCACGCGTACGTTTGGATACAATAAAATCACGGACGATGCTTTAGGTGATTTTCGTCTGCAGACCCATGAACAACCTGCTTTAGTATGGTGACGCGTTTTCCAATCATATCATTTTTCTGAGCTTGTTGGTGGAATCGACTACTAAACATGTTACCTTTCATTTATAATAAAATTATTTTCGGGTGGTGGTACCCTCTAAAAGATTGTGATATCCACCAATCAAGTTTTATTTATCCAGGGTCACTCTAAAACAAGGGGCAACCATGGGGGGCAGGCGTTTCTATACCATGTAGAAGGTAGGAACCTTACCTAAATAGCTGAGGTGTTGCATGTTTCTCTTCGATTTCTTATTCCACGTGGGTCATCAGGGGAGACGGTGTTGGGGGCTGGAATTCCAGTGAGAGGTGTCGAGATGTCCCCGTGACCGCTCCTCCCCCCCCCCCCCCCCCCTCGACTCCCATCCCATCCTACTTTGCTACGTCGCTTGACTCTTTGTCCACCATCTCCCTCCTTTGTTTTATGTTCCTCTTCTCTATATCCTTCTCCCCAACCATCACCCCCCCCCCCCCCTTGTCCTTACCTTTCTCACCCTCTCTTGTCTTCCTCCATAAATCACTGAAAACAAACGTGTTTTTTCTCTTTGTTTGCATTTAATTTGATTTCTGGTGAGACGCCTGCCTTTCCGAGTAATGAAATCCAATAATTTCCCATGTGTGTCTTCGAAAGTATATACACGGTACATCGATTACAATGATTAAGTTGAAGGGAACAGAAACGAATGTTCTAGAACTTGAACAAAAAAGAAAAGGAAAAGTGTAACAACCATCCCATCTTTTATATCTTCCCAGAAAGAGATACGGAGTTCTGGTACTTTTGTTTGTTTCTTTTACAACCGGTTAACCTTCGATATGCACGATGTGTTTTTATTCCTTTTAGAAAACTAACATCACAGATCAATTAAAATACGCTTAGATTGTAGTTATAGTCCATACCACTGACAAATGCAGACGGATCAGTTTCAAGAAAAATGGATTGCGAATATTAAAGACGATAATGTGACATAAAAGACATACTGTGTTTACAGACCCATTCATGTTCGCATTATTTACTATTTTATGAAGCTTGAGTAAAATATATTCATAGAATTACATATTTCTATGATTAGTAGAAAAAAATAGATTACCCAAACTGATGACTTTGATACAATAAATAATAATTTTCGCCATTGATTCCAATTTACATAGGCCTATAGTGTCCACTATATTCGGTCAAATGTTTTACTCATTCACTACGGGAGCCTGGTGGGTCGTGTTTTAACTCTATATAGTGATTTAAGAATCTAGCAATATAGGGCGCGGGTTAAATATATGGGGAAATACATAACCATGTAGTGGGCAAGCCTTGGATTTAAAGTACTAAGTATAATAGGTACACAAATGATCCAGACCACTGCCAGACTTGGATATCATTAACCTCAACAGGTCAATATGGTCAAAGAAAATAAACTAGATTCAGAACGATGCTACGAAATCTGCCACCTTGACATCTGATACAACCATCGTCCAAACAACAACAATAAATCCGATGACGTCACAATCAAGCTGCACCGAAATAAGGCCAAGGACCAAAGAGTGGGCGTAGGAGGCGGGGGCTGGGGGTTGCAGCACCCCCCCCCCCCCCCTCCCGCCTGGAGTTTCGAAAACGGCCATATTCGGGCAAAAAAGCACCGTCCTGAATTCGGGCAAAATTGTGTTATTTTCGGCCTAAGCCATCAACAACCTGTCAAATGGGGCATCAAAGAGGCAAGGAACTTGTATTGTCTGTATTGCTTTTGCTTGTCAGGTGCAAAAGCGGAAATTATTCGGTCAAACGACCTCAGCCCCCTCCCCCATAAGAAAAACGTTCCCCTATGGCTGCCCATGTCGACTTGTAACATCACGATTCTTCTCAACACCCTTGTCAACAACGACAGCCTTGTCATCTGCACAAACCATTACTTGATCAATTTTTACCATGTTTTTTCCTCTTAAACACCCCCCCCCCCCCCCGAAAATTGATCTATTATCTATGATTGAACTTTACTAGTTGTACTCTTCAAATTCTTGTCCTAATTGTGCAACGTTTCCCAATGGGAGAGGTAGCGCAGAGCTCGAAGTAGGGTATAGAGGCTATTTAAACTCCAACAAAACAATTTCTAGGACATCTCAACACAACAAACGTTTCATCTGCCCAAACCATTATTTGGTAGATTTTGTGTACTACAGTATGTTTACTTGATTGTACTTGACCTCTAAATAATATCATCTATTGATCTTCTCAAGGTATTAGTCGTAACTTTATGCAACTTTTTCGTGCTTTCCCAACGGGAAATTAAACACAGAACTTGAAGTAGGGTAGAGGCTATTTCAACTCCAACAAAACAAGTTCAAGGACCAAAGTTATCGTAATCAACTAGTAACATCACGATACTTCTCAACACAACAGCCTTGCCATCTGCCCAAATAATTATTTGGTCGATTTTGTTACTGTTCTTTTTTAAAAACCTCTAAATATCATTGCTCTTTTACAGTTGTACTCTTCAGAGTGTATAATCGTAATTGTGCAAGTTTTCCCAACAGGAAATTTAACGCACAACCTGAACTAGGATAGGCCTGGACCTATTTCATCTTTCGATTTTATCTACTTAATATGCCCAAATATTTGCCAATGGTGGCTCATTGTCCATGCTTGTTTTAAATTGATTTATCAATCTAGCTTCTTTTTTTTTTTTTTTTTTTTTTTTTGGGGGGGGGGGGGGGGGGGGGGGGGTAGGGGAAGGAAGGGGTCCGGTAACAGTTGAAAACGCACACATAGTGCAGACAGAGAGAAGGGATGAAGGGTAGTAGGAGCCGGGAGCAAACTTATAAATTAAATAATCCACACTTCGTTAATTGATGGATTCCCGCCGAATTATTTCTTGTTTCCGCTCAGAATATCATTAACGCTTGCAGGCAGACACCCGTGATCTTTAAAGTGTACCACTACCCAAAAATAATGTTCTTGTAAATAAAAGGTAACATTTTTAGTAGTCCATTCCACCAAAAAGTTCAGAAAAACAATATAATTGGAAAAAAAGCATCACCATACTACAACATGTGTTCATGGGTCTGCATACGAAGACCACTTTTTGTCTAGGACGAAAGCATCGTCCATGATTCCGCGTATACGGAACCATGAGACGAAAATGGTTCCGTAAGTGGTGGCAATTAATTGCAATGCTTATGAATTACACAACCCTTTGCAAAATGTTGGCCATCTATTTGATATCACACAAAGGTACCAATTACATATCATTATGTGTTGTTCTTTGCCTGATATGGTCCCCTTTAATAGAGAAGATGAACTTGGATCAGATATTAAAGCTGCAAGCAAAGCGATTGCCTCACTCTCTTTTTTTGTTCAATTCCTGTAATTGAAAAGTATATGAAGAAATGCAGACTGCCTATTGCATGTGAATTATTTATCATCTCTTGCCCATCAAATTTCACCGACCGTCTCCCCCCCCCTCATCAAACACACACACCTTCCCGAACAGGACTGACACAGTACATATTCTATACGGTCATGACGGTGTAAATAGTTTCACAGTGTGGGTCCCTTTTTGTCTACACTATGTGCCTTTGTCATATATAGTGTCACCACTCGTCTCACTGTATAATTATAAGACTGGTGTTAGTGTTTATTAAACATCGGACTTGAAATCATTCATTGTACGTGACTGTAAACCGTCGTTTGATCACAATACTTATC
>JBAMJV010002608.1:0-71615 GCA_037951105.1 Echinarachnius parma | reverse complement strand
TAGGCATGATTATAACCATTGATTAATTTCAGTTTAATTTATTCACAAAGAGGAAAGAAATTTTACTATATCCACTGCAATTACAGAAATTATTAATGTTTACTCTAAAAATATATATTTTAAAAATGGTAGATCGATAGTGAGCCAAATGAAGATCGATTCAGAAAACTTTTACATGGATTGTAATTTCTAACAACAAAAATACAAATTATATATTAAGATTCATTCATAATATTTGTTGACCTATTACACTCACATAATTTCAATTAATGCATTTGATATTTTTCTGTAACTCAAACCAACCAACCAAATATATTACAATATTGAATCAAAATTAGGGGCAAATAAATTATAACCATGAACATGTATAAGAGATCATAGTATATAAATCATGTCTTACTATTTTCGGTACGGACGACGGATAACCCATAATGCCTCCGGTATTATGCCTCCGCCATTACGCGATTTTTACGGACAAAAATCTTGTTTTTGGAAGACGGTTCGTGTGACTCGCTATCACAAGAATTGTCCAAAATAACGATGAAAAAGAAAAAATCATAACACATACACATGATACTAATGTACAAACATACATATGGGATTAGGATATATGATTAAAGGGCCTGTAACGTGTCTAACTCAAAATTACTTGGAGCTTCCTCGTTTCTCTTATACCGTGTTGTTTAGCTTATGGTAAAGAAGAATAAAATACGGTTCGTTTTTTTCAAATGCCCCTTTAGTATGACGATATCTATCATTCAGCTCAAGAGCGTTAATTAACGGTCATAAACCTCATAAACGTTATACAGTAATTCGTTGTAAAAGCTGACACATATTTTCGCTTTTTTACCAGGAAAGCAGTGTTCTTTTTCAATGAAACTTTCACACATCATTAGGACATATCTTGCAATGATTTTGGTACAGGATTGAAGTCTAAAATGTCATTTTGGGCAATATCTGACACACAGGTGCACCTTTAAGATTGTTTTGATTATACAATACATGGAAATTAATATTTATACACAATATGTGTTTGTTCAGGTTTCATATGATTTTTACAAATTGTATTTCAATGTTCTAATTAAGAATTTTATGTCAATGCATGTTTACACAAATAATTCTGATTTTGGACCGATAAAAATGAAACTGAATTGAATTGAAATTGTAATTTAAAGGGATCTTCCTTAAAGGGCAATGAAACCCAAGCAAAATGTTGCTTTCATAGTCTTAAAGGGATTAAGAAGAATAATCTCTAAAAGTTAGAGCATAATCGGGTAAAAAATAAGAAAACTACGGCTCTTTGAAGATGTCCATTTATTCCTATGGGGAACTCAAATTGGCAACGCACTCTCATAAGTGTGTGGACAACTCCCCATATGTTTTGTACACAAATGTTCCCATTTTAACAGTTTTCTTCATAGTCCCATTTTTCCATTCCCCCAACTCATGATATGCTATGTATAAAAGCATTCTACAAAACATATGTTGAACTCGAACGAAGGGTAAACATAAATTTTGAGAAAATTTAACAAAACTGAAATTTTGTGTACAAAATGTATGGGGAGTTGTCCACAACTTTGCCAGAGTGCGTTGCCAATTTGAGTCACTCGAAGAAATACATGGCTCTTTTCAAAGAGCCATAGTTTTCTTATTTCTTGACCGATTGTTCTCAAATTTTCAGAGACTATTCATTATATTTTAGTGTCTTATAGTGCATACAACAATTTGTCTGGATTTCATTGTCCTTTAACATTGTCAAAACTTACTTGGAACTGTAGCAATTCTCACACACCTCATTGGGCCGTATGCATAAAGACAAGCAATTGCTTTAAGCACAAGCAAGAGCTTGTCAAGCAAAATATCAAGTTCAAGCAATTGCTTGAATTCATATGCACAAGCTTTTGCTTGTGCTGAAACCTTTTGCTTGCACTGCCTAAGCAATTGCTTACATGTTGGACAAAGGATCGTTACGGTTGTGCGAACATCGCACTGCAGGACAACAACGCTTCGTGCCCGACCTGGCAGCAGTATTTTTGCTTACGCAAATAGGGGGGAAACAGCATAGAGCATTAGGGGGTTTCCGTGCAGATTGATGGACGAAAATTGCCGTAAAAAGTCTAAAATAACAGAAATTTTATTAAATATGAAATCACAACATAACCTCTGGAATAAGGAGCTCGTAATCATCCTGTATTGGTATGAAAATTTGATCCTTAAACGCGAATGCCCTGAGTAAGCAAGAGCTCAAGCGGGTCTGGATGTGCTTGAAAAAACGCAAGCAATTGCTTATCAAGACAAGTAAAAGGTTCGTTTTATGCATACGGTTTCAAGCAATTGCTTGTTTGGTAAGCAATTGCTTACGAGCAGTAAGCAATTGCTTGTGCTTGTTAGCAAATGCTTTTGCTTGCAAGCAATTGCTTGTTTTTATGCATACCGATTCAAGCAAACGGCTAGCACAAGCAATTGCTTGTTTTTATGCATACGGCCCAATGTATTCGTGCTACCAAAAAAGCATGGAACAGCTTTTGATTTTCAAAATTCCACTTCCGTTATGTGTTCAGATTAATACTTATCTACTGGAAAGTTATAACTGGGTGAAAGGTCAGTGCAATGAGTTAGTGAATATCACTTTGCAGTTCACATTATTCGGTCATATGACATTAATTTACCATGGAATTTTCACACATCACTCGGAAGACATATCAGATCACAGAAATACACATTTTATCAGCAATTTGCCCGTTTTTTGCACATGTCAACAAGGTTCCCAGGTAGCAAGCCAACGTTGGTCCATCGTTGGCCATTTTTTCTCTCGCAAGGTTGCTCCAACGTTGACAGGCAACGTTGGACCAGCGATGTGTGCATAGGCCCAAATGACGTTGGTCCAACGTTGGCAATCAACGATGGACCATCATCGATCCAGCGTTGATCCAACACATTTGTCCAATGTCTAATGACTTTCGAGTTTGTAACGTTGGACCAACATTAGCATCCATCCAGATTCCAATGTCCAACGAGTTGCGAGATCCCAACGTTGATCCAACGTTGGCTTACTACCTAGAATGTGAACACAGTCACAGACACAAAAGCACTAATGTGCTGTAAATTAAGCAAATAAACTATTGAAGAAGACTTCACAAGGTGTTTGTTTGTAAATGACTGGTAGTCTGAAAGACATTTTATTTGTAGACTGAACGCACAGTTTCAGTTGTATCTCTCCATCATAAATAAACAATAATAATACATAAAAAACATTCCTAATTTATTATATAAATGTACTTGAATTAAAAATTATTCATTGTGATAGAAAATAAAGGCACTTCATTTAAGTTTTCAAATATAAAACACTGATTTCATGTGAAAATAACAAGAAACTGGCATATTACTTTGCCGGATGTTATTGTTAGGAGGAGAAGGGTGATAGGATCCTTATAATATCTTATTCCTATGCTGTAGTTCTAATAGCTCAAGAAAGAATACCTAGATTTTTCCAGGACTACCACAGTCCATACCCCCGTTCGAAAAATATTCACCGACACGCCCCCTCGAAAAATCTTCACCGACAACCCCCACCCCCCTCAAAAAATCTTCATGGACACCCCCCCCCCCTCGGAAATTTTGGTCGATGAAATAGCCCCCCCCCCCCCACACCTTGAAAATCCTGGGTACGCCACTGCCACAGTCCTTTTTAGGACTCAAGAAAGAATCCAATTCCTCCAAGCCTACAGTGTATCCGTATACCAACTACCAAAATAGAGTTTGAACAAAATATGTAACCCAACCACAATGATGAACAATTAAAAGTAACAATTAAGAGTTTTAGTATCACTAGTTTAAACACTTCCCTCTATGGCACAGGATACCATGGAACACTGGTTTCCTAATGAATTATCTATTCATTCTTCCATAATTTGCATTATAAACGTGAAGGAAAAAACATGGGGTTGTATAGAATTTCTGTCTCTTTAAACTAAATGTAACAATATTTGTTGAAAAAAACAACAGTTACTTGCACAATTAATAAAGATGTCTTTAATATAATAATGTAACATATATTGGCAAAAATAATCTGTTTTCATTCATACGGCAATGGTTGATAGAATATTTAATAGAATATAAATAGAATAGTACTGGAATAGTGAATACAATAAATGCAGTAATATAATAGTGAATAGAATAGTACAAAAAAAGTTCATATATATGCATTCATTCTGTCACCCATGCAATGCATCGGTTCATGTGATCAAAGGCAAAGAGACTGTCTCTGAGTACCTTGGATTATAGGACATGGCAAGAGTTTATATTACTAAAGGATTGCATTTATATAATGCTTAATACAGGGTTTCTGTCTCTGAGTACCGTGGATAATAGGACATGGCAAGAGTTCATATTACTAATGGATTGCATTTATATAATGCTTAAAGGGACAGATCCACTTTTACAAAACGCCTGAACAGCTTTCAGTTGACGGATGGGGATCAATGTAACACGCAAACAAAAAATCAGAGCGAACAGCCCTCTAATTTGGATTCTACGAATGAAAAACGAATGCGTCCCTCCATTCAAACTATATATCGGTCAATAAAGGAGTTCAACTGATTTAGCATAATAGTACAACAATATAGTACTAATTCTCGTAAAGGTATTGTGAAGCCGACATTTGTTAACGTATGTCACGGAAAAAGATCTCAAAAAGAAAGAATATATAATTACATGTAGTCAGTTTAAGCGAAGTTTGGGTATTTTGCTTGGTAAACGCTCACACATTAGTAATTATGCGCGGGTCACGTAGCTAGCGTGGGTCACGTAGGGGTCATGCATACCGATCTGGCACTCCGTGAAATCTATGTACGAACTTACTCACCGGCCGAAAATACGTATGTACCTAATTAACCAACGTCCCTCAGTTTATTCAGTTTTAGGTCTATAACTCCACGAAAAAGAGATTTCAAGCCCTAATTTTTTCAGGCATGCTATTAAATGATATTTCCTTTCATATAAGACAATAACCTCGCAAATTTTGAATTTTGGCTTGCAAAAGTGGATCTCTCCCTTTAATACAGGGTTTCTAAGCTCTGTATTATTATTACCCTTGATCATCAGGTACAGTTCAAACCCACACAATTATCTTGTGTACCTTGTCAACTCCCTGGGGAGTGTACCAGTCCGAGCTGCTCAGGGTGCTTCAGGCTACTTAACGTTCGACCAAGTACCCATTTATGCTCCTAAATGGAGAGCAGCAATGTGGATTAAATGCCTTGCTGAAGTACACAGGTGCCGGGGCATCTATCGGTTTGACACTCGGCTCCCATGATTGGAAGTCAAGTGCTTATCCACACCACAACACTTTCACAAGGGATCAATATGAGTCCAACCGTAGATCTTGAATAACTCCCCCTCCTCTCCTCCAAGAAACTCCTTTACTCCCGGTAACTCCCCTACTCCATTTGGTGGAAGATCCTCTTCTCCTGATAACTCGTTCTCCTTCCCTCTGAGGAACACATCCCCTTCTCCTTAATCCTCCTTATCCCAAGGTCGATATTACCATAGAACCAAAACCCATAGAAACCCATAGGCCTATTGGTTTCAATAGCGAAAGTGGAATATGGGTTTCTATGGGACCAATAGAGACCAATAGGATCGTCCTATGGGTTTATATGGGACCAATAGAGACCAATATGATTGTCCTATGGGTTTCCAATGGGTTTCTATGGAAATGTCTATGGGTCCCATAGAAACCCATATAAACCAATAGAGACCAATAGGACTGTTCTATGGGTTTCCTATGGTTTTGTACATAGAGTACATAGAGAATGTAATTACCCTGCACGCCAGAAATATTGTAGCTTAAGTCTCTTCCTTCTTTGCATTAGATTTCTTCATACTGCACCTGGAGTCTTCTCCTAGCCTCTCGTTTCTCAAAGTATGTACTGGCAGGTAAGTAGACAGCGAGGGTCGCACCGCACATCACTGCCATCGCCCTGAACAGCACCCTGGCACCAAAGTGATGGAAGATGACGCCTCCTAACAAGATCCCCACGCCACGTCCTGAATGTGAACGTGTAGGTGCATAAGAGACAATTTCAGTTGTTAAAGCGAGAGACAGATCACCTACCCGGGTCTTTGTCTACTTGACCGACTGCACTACATACAACTTCCTTTTCAGGAACGATTAAAAGAGGTATTCAAATCCATGCATGTTTGTTGAATGCAACAATGAATTGTTATATTTGAATAGAGTAGACATTCAGATCTTTCATGACATATGAAATAACCAAGGAGGTTTAGTAAAGTTTTTGGTACGCCAAAGTGAATCATGATATAATTATTTGAATTACCTATATAATTGTTTTAATTTGTGACTAAAACTTTGTGGGATTACTGGATATTCGAAAGTGGTGCAGAATTAGAAATGATACATGTTATATTGTGCCCAAAATTATTCATACCTCTTAAGTATTTTTAAATAGTTTTCCCCTTAAAAAAGGACTTGAATGATGGAATCTAGTCGACTCTTGACCCAATTACTTTGGTTGGAACCTACAATCAAGCAATATACAGTTCAGGTTCACCTAATTTCCCCCCAAATCCCTAAAGATTAAGGTAAGATTAAGGTAAAAGGACAATTACTAGATATACAAAAAGGAAAATAACCCACCTAGACCTAGTCTTGTACTATATGCTAGAGTTTGGATCGTTGTTGCCACACTCTCTGGTGAGATGACAATGACGTATGCTGCAGTCGCTGGCCACATTGCACCCTGGTTAATGCCATGAAGGAGCTCAATCGGGAGGACGAGCCAGGGGTTGGACAGGAGGGCGTAGCCTGCAAACCTCAGGGCAAAACAGAAGAGGGCCAGGCTGAAGACGCCGTGAATAGACAGCTTCTTGATGAACCAGGCAGCAAAGAACATGAAAGGCACAACTGAGATGGCGGTTAGGGTCTTGGTGAGACCCATCAGGGTGTGGCTTCCAGACAGCTGCTGCAGGAACAGGAACAGGTAGGTGTTGATCACTCCGATGGACACTCCGGACACAAAGAGGACAAAGAAAAACATCAAGACGTGTGGCTTTCGCAGGAGACCCCCGACGTCCCTAGACAACGACGTTGGTGTTTGTCTAGGAGGTGAGGGTATCAGAAGCACAGGGAGTACTGCCAGGAGATAGAAGGATGTGCAGAGGATGAATGATATCAGGTACCTGTTGAAGCTGTCCGGATGGGTCACAGAGTACCAGTCGACGGCGAGTCCTGACAGGGGCGCAAAGATACCCCAGCTGACAGCGCCCCAGAGTCTCTGTCGTCCATACTCAGCATGTTGGCCCCTCTTCTTGTATTCTCCCACCAAAGCCATGGTCATTGCATCGGTTATTGTAAACGAGTTGGTGAAGAGCTGCACAAGTATGAGGTAGACAATTGAAATGGGGAACACAACAGTTGTATCTTTTCCTCCAGGATGTTCATCCCCGATTCCATCGATGAGGTGGGCTTCAGGAAGTTCTGATGTACAATTGTGACCTGTACCCAGTTTTGCACTAACTTTGTTGAATTCATTTCCACGTTGCAACGTATCTACTTTTGTTTCATCAAATTTATCATACTGTTTACATCCATCCTTTGCTCTATCCAGACATAATGTGGGTAGTTTTACACCAACACTCTGTCTTTGTTTATCAAAAGATTCAGTTTCATTGCTTGTATTTGTCCATGGAACTGTCACATTTGCATTTAGAAATGGAACCAACACCCCAGATCCATAAGTTAAACCCACTGCCACTAAACATGTGATCAGGACACCTTTGTGTATGTGATACTTGTCAGCTAAGCTGCCACTCAGTGGTGATCCAATGATGCTAAGAAAAGGCTGTATTCCGATGGCAATGCCAATCTGAATTGGGTTCAGACCAACATAAGCCAAGTAAACCGACAGGAACGGCTCAAGACACACATGTCCTATATACAGGGTGGAAAGAAAAGAAAATGGGATTAATATGAATGTGCAATAACCATGGATATATATATGCAAAGAATATCTACAGAGATATGATTCGTGACATTATAAATGATCATTAGAAATATCACATGTGTTTCTTGAATGTTGCATTGAATCTCTTGACACAATCATATTGCTGCTAAATCAATTTACAAAATTGTAAATCTGTCAACAGAATAATTTATAATGTTTTAAATAGCATATAAAACATGTTGCCTTTCAAGAAAGAAGTGTAAACTTAACATTACTATACAGCAAGGAACAAACAATTATGGGGCTACTTTTCAAGGGGACCACCAGGCAAAAAACAACACATTATTATATGTTTTGGTACCGTTTTGTAATATTAAATAGATACCCAACATTTTGAAAAGGGTTGTGTAATTCATAAACAAAGCAATTAATTTCCACCACTTACGGAACCACTACTATTTCCTGGTTCCATACGGGCCAACCATTTGCGAGTGGGCCAATGCTATTCACGCGTACGTTTGTAGACAATAGATTCCCGGGCGATTCGTTCGCTCTGCACACATTAGTCTTCGCAATTCAGACCGCATGAACGCATGCTTTAGAATGGTGATGCGTTTCCAATTATATATTTTTTTTATGGAAACATATTTGTGTGAACTAGTTGATGGAATGGAATACTAAAGATGTTACCTTTCTTTAATAAGATTATTATTTTTGGGTGGTGGTACCCTTTAAAGCTCAGCCTTACCTGCATGAAAATAGCACGATTTGTTCTGCATTGAAATCTATGCAAATTATCAAGGGTTCTTTTGGGGCATTTCGGGGGCTAAACTGCCCTGAGTCACTGTGTATTTTGTTCACTGATATAAAAATACGTGTACATTTTGAAGCCTTGCAGGAACAGAAAAGTTGATCAATTACCTGCATTTGAAAGAAAATAGACCATTTTCACTGGAAGAAAGGTTGTATCTATCCTCAGTTTATCTCTCAAATGAAGTTCCTTAGCTGTGGAAGAAAGCAAAACCATATTGTATTATACATGACATGTTTAGGTATCTGTGAGTAGGAACATGCACTGTTGCAATAAAGTATAAAGCTAATGAGAGTCAATATAGGGCCTTAATTTTCGATCCTAGCAGAAACTTCTTCGGAGGTTAAATGACGAAGATACATATATAGAACATAATAATATAAATATTATAGACATAATACAAACATATGCATACAGCTGAGAAAGGGCGGAGACATTGAACAATAAAGCGGCTGTGAATGACCAATCAACTTGGCTGGGATTGAAGGGAATACACACAAATAAGATGTTTTACAACATGAGACAAGGGAGTGGAAGTACTGTTGAGAAAATGTGAATAAGAATTAGGAGGCATGATGAAAGCAGTGCCCTGAACTATTAGTATGAACAAAGCTACAGGTTGCCAAATTTGAGCTAGAGTTGAGAGTGAGACTTTGCAAGGGAGCGAAGCGACCGAGCCGGGAAGGGGATTAATCCTCCCTCTCACTGTAGGGAGCTTTTGCATTTTGTGACTTGAAATTGTGCAATCAAGTGCTAAAACGTATATAGAGAGGAATTTCAGACTTTAAATTTGCTGTATATGGGTAAGCGTGGCATGATTTATTTGATCGACCGGGACTAATTTCTATTATATTTTTCATGAAGAAAAAAATAACATGTAAACAAATAATATGACAATCATATGTGCTCATGTTTATCCAGACATACTTACAGAAACATGACACAAATCTGCCCCTAATAATAATATGTCATATTTTAACGTCATAAGTGGCGATTGGGAAGATTTTAAAGAATGCATTTGGCAGAGAGGGTCCCGAAAATGCACTCAAAATCTTATATAAGGAAAAGGGTATGCATAATATGCTGTGATTCCACTATTCAAGTTTGGGTGTTGATATATATATATATATATATATACAAAAATATAAATATTTAAATAAAAATTTAAATAAAACACCGTAAGATTACTCAATTAATGTACTTTTTAATATCACATTAGATTTATCTGTTATTGATATGATCAATTTAATTTATAAATGTTAAGAATATATTATAAAATAAAGATGCATTCAACTAAATCTCAATTTTTAATTGAAAATACTTTGTAAACTGTTAATGATCCTTGTGTTTGTTAGTAAATAAGATCAATTTAATTCATGTTAAGGATATTATATAAACATGAAACTTAGTCAATTATTCAATTTCAATTGAAGATACTTTGTAATAATGGACTTTGTAGTTATTGAATGTTAGATTTAATTTGTGTTAAGAATTTAATACAAATTAAAACTTTAATTATAGACACTTTGTATAATGTACTTTGTATAAATGGAATGCGATAAATTTAATTTGGGTTAGGAATATAACAAAAATTAAAACACGTTTAATTACTCAATCTTTTTAAAGATAGTTTGTATTGCCTCCTTTTATATTATATTACATAAGAACGTTTTGAATCAAGTCTCATTTTTAATTGAAAATACTTTGTATTAATTAATGTACTTTGTATCTGTTATTGAAAACAATCATAATAAAATTATTTAATTTCTCAATTACATATGAAGATACTCTGTATTAATATACCTTGTATTTGTTATTGAATATGATAACATTAATTTATGTTCAGGAAATCAGGATATAATGTACATGTAAGATAAAATTAAGTTAATTATTCAATTTTAATTGATGATACTTTGGATTTGCTATTGAATGTTAAATTTAATTTCTGTTAAGAATATAATACAAGTTAAACAATTTTAATTACTCAATTTTAATTAAACATAGTTTGTAATAATGTACTTTGTATAAATGGAATACGATAAATTTAATTTGTGTTAGGATTATAACATGAATTAAGACTTGTTTTATTACTCAATCTTTATACCCTGTATTGCTTCCCTTTTGATATTACATTTGATTGTTAGATCTACTCGTTATTGAGTATGAAAAACTTAATTTATGTTAGGAATATGATATAAAATAGATAGTGGGATTTGATATCCTTTAATTAAATAAGTTCCATGCTCTTATTTTTGCATTTTTGTGATGCTTATTATTGTAATTTTTCAAAAGATATACATGTACTGTATTAATTTACATCTTGTTAGATTCAATATTTAGTTAGTATTACATATATATTTAAAAGTAAGTAACGAATTAGTAAATTGGTTCTTTGTTATTGTTATATTAAAATTAAAATTAAATGAGAATATGCATATTATAATAATCACATTTTTAATGTTAGTGCCTTTCTTGCCAAATGCATTCATAAATATGTATCATTTTGTTGTATTTTGATGTTAAATTATATTTTGATTGTGTTGTAATTTATTTATTCATGTATGTTCATATGTTCATGTACGCAAGGCATTTTAGTCTTCGGACTACAGTCTTGTTAATTTTGTTCAATAAATACCGATATATCTATCTATCTATCTATCTATATATTTTTATTTCATAATCCTACTCAAATTTTATATAATTGACATGCATGGTTATTTCCATTTCCATTTATACCATGTTAACATTTATGTTGTTTAGAATGTGCAGTAGACCTGAATATGATGGAGCCATGTCAAAAGAGAAATTATGTGTTATGTTGCAACGTTCCAATCTGGACTTTGCACCATATATATTCAGGTGCAATGCATATTTCATAAATAAATGTACATTACAAATGGGGCATCAGTGTAAAGGGGGAATAAACAGGCATTATATTATACCTTGTTCATGTAACTCAAGATATTATTGGACAAGAGAGTAATGAACGCTCCAACTTGAATAGCGGAATGTTTTACTAAGGGGTTTATAATTATGCACAACCAGAAGCCAACAAAACTCTTTTCCAAGTTCAGCTATCACGACGGACTTAAGCACTAATAAAGATAACAGTTAACTCGATAACTGTGACTTTTGCCTGCACATTTGCAGAGTATGTCATAAAAAAACTGATTACAATTAGGAGCTCATTATTTATATGAACAAGCTAAGTAGCACACAACACTACATTGTAATGCTGCGCTATAACGGGGAACAATGTGGGACAGTACAAAAAAAGTTTGTCAAAATTTCACACAAAATTCTTATCTTAAATTCAACAAAATCAATCATGACTGGCCCTAAAAATGATACAAGTGTTATATGAACTTACCAAAATGGTCCAAATTATTCTTCAAATGTCGAAAAAAAATGGAAAATCTGCAGTTTTGGAAAATAAAAAGACTGAGAAAATCTCAGTCGTGATCCCTCTCGAAAGTGTTGCCTGCTATCTGGATGACTGTCATGTATTTCCCGCAAGCTTCCCACACCACACGTGTTACCGTATCCGAATTCTGACACGGCGTATCCGAATTCTGATACGGCGTATCCGAAATCAGATACGGCGGGCATGCTTGCAGATCGCGAGTTGGCTTGTTTTGGGACAAAAATAAGCGGCCTCCGCATGTTGCGGGCGGGCTTTCTTTGTTTACGATGGGACATCGAGCAGGAAGAGAAAGAAATGGAACTTATATGACGATTTTTGTAAGTATGACTTATCATTTTTGAAAATGAAATTTTGTACAATAAATCATAAAATCAGATTCAATCTAGGTATGCAATTTTTTATTTTAGATATGCTGTTCTTTTCTCTCTGTACTTCAAATTGTGTCCCGTAGATTTTTACCACTGTGAGCAGTAAATGGTCCTATCAGGACCATTTACAATACATTGTAGATGTGCTAAGTAGTATGATATAATAAATAAAAGCAAATTTGAAGGATTCACATCTGGCGTTACATCTATGATGCGTGAGTCTCACGCTCATATGCGTGAGAGTTGGCAACCCTGAAGCTAGACACTAGTGTCTAGTCTACTCACTGAGTCACTCACTACCACTAATCGACCACTAGACAGTTTCAATCATTCTAACATACACCAAATTCAACATATGGGACCATACAATAACAAGAATATTGTGTGCAAGCCTTTGTTACAGATGAACACGCAAATGTAAGTTGTACTTGTACCCTTTTCCCCCGTATGACTAGGTTATTCGTGTAATCAATGTGTGTCCCAAGAATGGGCAAGATGTGTTGTTTTGACTTACCAACAGACAATAAGGCAGGTATAACCTGCCACCCCCTCCACTTCTGTAAATGATATCGTGGGGCGCGCCGCCATTTGAGGCAGATTTTTGTGTTTGGATGATTCCCATTGTTATGTTATGGGGTTGAGATTTCTTTTATTCATGGATCTTCTAAAATCATAAATGATGATTCCTTCTCTTGTAATTGCATATTATTTTCAGTAAGGATTGCTAATTCTGATTCTTGTAAATTAATTTTGATTTTTGTTTACTATAACAGAGTTCACTTGAAAAGTGGCATAGCCTAATCCGCCAAAGTATATTACCCCTCTTATACTAGTCGATTTGCCTGAAATGTGCAGGAGCATTCAAGATGGATGCAAAAATACCCAGCAAAGTATGCACCAAATCCCACCATTTTATCATTAAAAAATTGCAAAAGCTCCACACCGTGGGAGGGGGGGGGGGGGGGGGGGGGGGACACCACCCCCTCCCCACACCCTCGCCCCCCTCGGTCGCCTTCACTTCGCTCCCTCGCGTCGTGGGGTCATCCATAATTTTATTTTTTTGGGCCCCCCCCCCCCCCCCCTGGAAAATCCTGTGTCCGCCACTGCAGTGGTACTTATTATATTCAAGGTTCTAGCCCATGTGAAACAATAATCCATAAAATATGCGAATTGGGGACAATCATCTGGGATATATTTAATTTCACATATATTTAATTTAATTTTCATATATTTAATTTCAGATGTGTTCAGCAACTGTGACCGACGAATTTGAATTGTAATCGACGAAAATGCGTGACGAACGACTAAATTGAATGGACTTTTTTGTGAAATTGGTTGACAATAGACGAAATTGAAGTTGGTCAATTGGCACATTCTCGGCTTCTCGGACGAAATTGAATGACAAAATGACGAAAATGAATGGGAGAAACCTATATTATGCCAAATTAGTTAAACTCTTTTATTGACCGATTATATAGTTTGATGGAGGGACGCATTCGTTTTTTTAATCCGTAGAATCCAAATTACAGGGCTGTTCGATCTGATTTTTTTTGGGTGTTACATTCATCCCCATCCGTCAACTGGAAACTGTTCAGACGTTTTTGTAAAAGATGGACAGTCCCTTTAAATGCTATTGAGGGAAGATTATAAGTCCCGAGACGTAGTCGAGGGACTTATTTTCTTCACGAAATAGCATTTAAAATCCCGAGAATTGGAATATTCCATGATTTTCCCGACGACAAAGTTAACAACTGTTATATCATCTGACTTTGATCTGTGACTGTCATCTAAAAAATCCGTTTCGTGGACGTTGGCCTTTTCACTCACTCACACCCCGGACTCACACACACACATCACGCAACACAACACAACACACAGTACATCCTGGGCACAATACAGTCGATTTTCGTACGTAATTTGCCTCTCTCCGCGCGCACATAGAAATGCAGTGATCGGAACATGTTGAGATTAGTGCGGAGAGAGGCAAATTACGGGTCGTTCTGTATTTTTTGACGTCAATCTCAAATTCGACTGCAAATAAGACTAGCTAAGATACTTAACGTACGTAAAGTCATATACAACACCACAGAGTTACAAGTTATGCGGCGTATACTGTCGACGGACACACACTGACCGTGCACGCCCACACATTTACTGACTCTACGTTGATCACGATGACGTCAACACGGACGTAACATGAATCTATGTACATTTATATGCAGTTCTGTTATGTTGTTGTTATTTTGTTATTTTGGCGTTCATTCAAAATGAATATTTACGCCATAACACTTAATTATTTTGTTTCAATCATTTTTATGGAGTTCCTACTTCATGCTGCCTGTCCATCGCTCAAATCCGACCTAACCGTGCATCGGTCAGTCCGGCACAGTACATCGTGCATACGATCAGCTCGGTGACATACCAGGGTATGTGTGCAAGCCGAGCCTAGACCCCTCAGATGCTCGAAAATGAGGTGTCAGGTGCAAACTGTTGTGCTCCAAATGATGCAATAATGCATGCAAAATTCAAAGCAATATATATATTCATCAATTTCAAACATTCAACACAAATCATATAAAGCACTCATTCAGTGGGCTCTTTTACATAGTTTACATCAAATTGTTAGTAATAGTTAGGCTGCTGGCAAACTCGGAGGGTGCATGCCCAAGAGATGCTAGCAGCCCCCAGGCTGCTGGCAAACTCGGAGGGTGCATGCCCAAGAGATGCTAGCAGCCCCCAGGCTGCTGGCAAACTCGGAGGGTGCATGCCCAAGAGATGCTAGCAGCCCCCAGGCTGCTGGCAAACTCGGAGGGTGCATGCCCAAGAGATGCTAGCAGCCCCCAGGCTGCTGGCAAACTCGGAGGGTGCATGCCCAAGAGATGCTAGCAGCCCCCAGGCTGCTGGCAAACTCGGAGGGTGCATGCCCAAGAGATGCTAGCAGCCCCCAGGCTGCTGGCAAACTCGGAGGGTGCATGCCCAAGAGATGCTAGCAGCCCCCAGGCTGCTGGCAAACTCGGAGGGTGCATGCCCAAGAGATGCTAGCAGCCCCCAGGCTGCTGGCAAACTCGGAGGGTGCATGCCCAAGAGATGCTAGCAGCCCCCAGGCTGCTGGCAAACTCGGAGGGTGCATGCCCAAGAGATGCTAGCAGCCCCCAGGCTGCTGGCAAACTCGGAGGGTGCATGCCCAAGAGATGCTAGCAGCCCCCAGGCTGCTGGCAAACTCGGAGGGTGCATGCCCAAGAGATGCTAGCAGCCCCCAGGCTGCTGGCAAACTCGGAGGGTGCATGCCCAAGAGATGCTAGCAGCCCCCAGGCTGCTGGCAAACTCGGAGGGTGCATGCCCAAGAGATGCTAGCAGCCCCCAGGCTGCTGGCAAACTCGGAGGGTGCATGCCCAAGAGATGCTAGCAGCCCCCAGGCTGCTGGCAAACTCGGAGGGTGCATGCCCAAGAGATGCTAGCAGCCCCCAGGCTGCTGGCAAACTCGGAGGGTGCATGCCCAAGAGATGCTAGCAGCCCCCAGGCTGCTGGCAAACTCGGAGGGTGCATGCCCAAGAGATGCTAGCAGCCCCCAGGCTGCTGGCAAACTCGGAGGGTGCATGCCCAAGAGATGCTAGCAGCCCCCAGGCTGCTGGCAAACTCGGAGGGTGCATGCCCAAGAGATGCTAGCAGCCCCCAGGCTGCTGGCAAACTCGGAGGGTGCATGCCCAAGAGATGCTAGCAGCCCCCAGGCTGCTGTCAAACTCGGAGGGTGCATGCCCAAGAGATGCTAGCAGCCCCCAGGCTGCTGGCAAACTCGGAGGGTGCATGCCCAAGAGATGCTAGCAGCCCCCAGGCTGCTGGCAAACTCGGAGGGTGCATGCCCAAGAGATGCTAGCAGCCCCCAGGCTGCTGGCAAACTCGGAGGGTGCATGCCCAAGAGATGCTAGCAGCCCCCAGGCTGCTGGCAAACTCGGAGGGTGCATGCCCAAGAGATGCTAGCAGCCCCCAGGCTGCTGGCAAACTCGGAGGGTGCATGCCCAAGAGATGCTAGCAGCCCCCAGGCTGCTGGCAAACTCGGAGGGTGCATGCCCAAGAGATGCTAGCAGCCCCCAGGCTGCTGGCAAACTCGGAGGGTGCATGCCCAAGAGATGCTAGCAGCCCCCAGGCTGCTGGCAAACTCGTCACTTGCAGCCTGCAGGGGTGTAATATTACCATGTACTATCCAAAAATATTACACGGCCGCGGTATGTAGGCTACTGTATTTACTAGGTGATAAAGTAGTATTGGTTACCATGTGACCCCCCCCCCCCCATCCCGCAAGGTATGCTTCTATTAAAGTTTTACGGACCTCCCCCCTCCCCCCCCCCCCCCCCCCCATTTTCTCATGCACCCCTTGGTAGGCTACGCCAAATTGTATCGTTGTATGTTTGTGCGTTATATTCAATAAAGTACATAATAATCATTATAATTAGTATAATTTTATAGCCAATTAAAAACATAAGTATAATCTACGGGATCAATCAAAATGTCAGATGTCCATTACACACCTTTTGGTGTTACTGGATAGATCAATTCTAAAAATCGATCATGCGTAAAAACGTCAACAACAGTTGACATGTGTTCAGCGTTTAGAGTGATGATCGAAGCAATGTGAAATACACCTGCTACGCAGCCAGCACGCGATAGGGGTGCACGGCCAAGTCGCCATCGAGCGGTGCGGGGTCGAGCGGCCACCATAATTGGGGTTTTCGCTCTCACGTTTCAAACGTTCCAGCAGTAAGGTAACAACTAACATGGCGAAGATGACGTGCCACGTAGCAAAGACTTCCGTCCTCCTTTTTGCCACTTTTCTGGCATTTTCTGACCATGTATTCTCCAAGGCCGAGAGAGGAGGTGAGTTCTAATGTTCTAAGGTTGAAAATGGCCTGAAGTACCACCGGTATTTTGTTTTGAAGAAGAGATAGCATCTCGCTTCGAAAGTTTTTGAACTCTCGTTTTTTTGTTGTTGCACGTATTATGTGTGGTGTGTTAGCGGGTAGTGACGGGGTCGGGAAGGTATCTCTATTGACTGTGAGAGTGTGCTATATGTCTTGCTGCAGCTGCATTTGTGCAGGGGTGGATGCTCATGGTTGCTCGATGAGTGTGCATGATGAGTGCATCCATGCCATGGTGCATTACCTAATGATTCATTCATGTTATGTAGACAAAATGCACATGCTTCCTCACAAAACTGCTTTATATATTATAACTTTGATAATTAATGGTGATGTCGAATGAATGGTACATCTTTAAATGCAGCATGCAGTTAACCCCTTGACTTGCCATTTGCAGAGGATTCTCTTCGAAGACGTGCCCACGACTTGGTATGCATGACTAAAAGAACCCATGTTTAATGCAATTTGTATAGGCTATAGCGCATCGATTCTTTTAGTTATGCATGCCAAATTGTGGGCACGTCTTGGAAGAGAATGCCTGCAGAGTGCAGGGGTGGGTTACATCTAGATGGAACTATTAAACAATTAACAGTAAATATATAAAATTATTTCATGCCTGTGACGTAATTTGTGTTGCTGGAAAGAGGGGTTGGGGGGGGGGGGGGGATACTAGTCCCTATTTTGGGAGATCTAGCTTTTGAAAACATTAAATATATTTTTGATCCGTATGTAAATTATCATATTGTGATGACTTGTAAATGTATTTAATAATTGGGCCTAGAGATATTGGACAATTTGTAATAACAGTAAAGAGTGCGAGGGCAGAATAATGTTCTTCCATCTGATAAGGCAATCATATTCGTAGGACCTGCTATTAATTACAATTTTGTGAATTGTTGTTGTTGTTGTTTTCTGTTATGGGTGGTTTCCAGTAGTGCTGTAACCGATCATCGGATCGGCATACGATCCTGATTCGATCATGCCTCGGATCGGCAAAAAACAAAACAAAAAACAAAAAACAAACATATTTTGGGAAAATAAATGAATACCAAAGCAACATATATCCATATATGAATAAGCCCAAGGTAATCTTGTATGGGTATGCTTTCATTTCAAACTGATTACCTCTCCTTTTACAAAATTACTCTCGGCGATTCTGAAAGGTTACTAAGCTCAGTCCCATGTGATTAATTTGGCGTAACCTTTCAGAATCACCGCGAGTAATTTTGTAATAGGAGCTCTAGGTAATCAGTTTGAAATGAAAGCATACCCATACAAGATTACCTTGGGCTTATTCATATGGATATATGTTGCTTCAAATGGTATTCATTTATTTTCCCAAAATATGTGTTTGGGGATCATTTTTTTATTTATTTATTTTTTTTTCCCGATCCGATTTCTATCATCGATAAAATTTTGCCGATCCGATCAACCGATCCGATCATCAAGGTCAGTTACAGCACTAGTTTCCAGACCCCTCTTTCTGTTTCCCTCAAAGTAGTTAATTTATAATGAGATCATGTTTTTAAATTCCATCTGGCTAGGTGAGTTTGGGGACCTCCTGGTTGTTACCGTGGCAACCAATGAGACGGATGGGTACAAGAGATACATGGAGTCCGCAGAGCAGTTCGGCATCAATGTCAAGGTAAGAGGACATCATCGCAATACTGTCGGTTTGCATTCTCTACCAAATCCTGCCCACGACTTGGCATGCATGACTATAAAAGAACCGATGTTCTACATAAATTGCATAGAGCATCGGTTCTTTTAGTCATGTGCATGCCAAGTCATGGGCACGCTTTGGTAGAGAATGCCCGTCGGTTCAGAAAGAGAAGGGCACTATTGATTTATTGTACTTCAGAGATAATCATGTTTTACGTTTGAAAGCCGTAAAAAAAACAAATGTATGTAGTTCTATTTTAAACATTTGATTAATATTCCCCAAATATATAGATATAATTATTATCTTGGACCCCTTTGAAAAACAGCTTGTAGCTGACAAGGGCAATCAATCCCATGAGTGGAGAATAAATAAATAAATACATTATCCAAAAAATTTGCATATTATAGATGAGGCTCCGACCTACAATTTATTTGCTTTTAGATTACAAGAAACAGGGTATGATTTATCACCAAATTTTGTAAAATACTTTCCATATTTGGCTCCCAGCCACTCTTGATATAAAATCACTTTTTATACATGTTTGAATTATTATTGAGTATTATTATGATTATTTTTATTATTACTTATTATAATGATTTGTAAATTATTATAGTAAACATAATAATAACTGATAATATTCTTATTCTATGTTTTAATTATAATTTCATTTCTCATCTTATTATTATCATCATCATTATTATAGTTATTATTATTATTCTAATTATAATACTTATATAATGATTATAATTGATAAATGCAATAATAATAATAATATCCAATGAATATATTGATGGGTTGACACAGTACTTTTACGTGTAATCCGATCAGACAAATTGTCAAATTAAGAGGAAGTCTTGTGTCTGCTTCCGTCAAGGTCCATTCACAGGCAGACAGACAGGAAGTTGTGGACAATGTATTGTTTACTTTGTGGTAATAATAGTGTAATGGTATTGTATAACAAGCGCTGACGCATCAGAACAGAGAATGTGTGGCTTTGTATTATGTTCAGTCGTAGGAGTTGTGAATGACTTTATAGGAGTTCAGCCAAGAGCCAAAACAACCCAACAACCAAACATACACACAAACAAGCAAACAAACCATTTAGCAATCAATCAGTCAATCAATCAATCAATCAATCAATCAATTTATCAATCAATCAATCAATCAATTTAGCAATCAATTTCTTCAAAATGTTATATTGACAGCTTACTCTTAAAAAAATGAAGACTCTTTGTAGTCACAGGTGCATTTATGTACACAAGTTTATAGATCTCATTAGCAATTATTTACCTTTTCTCCAAGGTATTCATGATTTTTAACTCACGTATGTATACTCTTCACAAAAGGAAAACTACACATTCAATAGTGTGAATTATGTGCACTGTTACAGTATGCATGTGCTGACAGGTTTTGTTAATAGAAAATAATTGGTGAGACACATACAAAAAGTGAACTTTTAAGGAGAGTAGCGTCACAGTTGTCTTTCAGAAAATATGTTGCACGGATGAGTCAAACTTCCTGTGAAAGTAATGTAATTAAATGCTGTGTGTGTCTCTTATGCAATGTAATGAAGCTTTGACCTGTAGTACATAGTCATAGAGTACTAAAGTATGATAGTTCAGGTAGCCATCACCATGGGTAAATGCAGGGTGCAAAATAAGCTACAGTATACAAATATACAATGAAACTGAGGATCTAGCTAAAACTATTCGCATCGAAGGAACATCAGATAGTACTATTGATGTTCCTGAGTGCGAATAGTTTTAGCTTGTTCCGAGAATGAGTCATCGTATATTTGTTTTATATCCCTTCCACCTGTATCGTTCCTTAAATCAAATTAAAGTATGATATAAAGGAAAACAAACATGGCACCATCACTTACTATGTTCTGTTTGTGACACTGACCCCCTTTGCGTAATAGTCCTAGCGCAGAGCGCGTATTGCGCTACCTTTCCATTCATGATTACGCGCATTAACAACTATAGAGAAGAGACATAGAGAAGAGACCTGGCGAAAGGGTTTAAAGGGGTAGTTTAGTTTTGGTAGAGAGGGCGCTGCACATCACAATTTTTTTGTGAGGTAATGAAAAACTGAATGTCGAATTTGAGAGAACATGCCATTTTAATGGCAGAATAAACTTTATTTGGTCAAAATCGGCCCAGAAACGGCTGAAATATCAATAAATATATCTGATCTTATAATTATTTGGGGCCCAAATAATTAGATGATTTTTAGAAATTTTTTTTAAAATGCTTGCACTTTTTCAAAAATTTTCAAAGCGTTTTTTAAATAGTTGTTGATGATCTCGCTATTTAATCATTATATCAATAAAACATCACATGCATAATTTTGTATGAAAAATGGTTGAAACCAATGCCTTTTAAAAAAGCGCCCTCTTGTGTTTGAATGGCTCTTTTTGAATGATAACAGGCTTTTTACATAGTCGTTTGTAATTTTGTATACCTTTCGAGCATGGTGGAGTAATAACTATTAGTTTATAATGTTACTGTGCAGGTTTTAGCTACTTAAGTTCAGCCTTACCAAAACTAAACTACCCCTTTAAAGTCGACCTACTCAAGATAGAATTAGCCAAGTACTACAAATGCTACTATTTCTTGGAATGAGTGAGAAATGGCGAGGGGGCGACATAGAGAACAACCCCAGTGTAGGGTTTAAAGTCAGCCTACTCAAGACAGACTTGGCCAACTACTACTTTTATTGTTCAGGTCGAGCTACAAATCATAAACATTTGGTTATTATTATAATTAAATATTTTATATATTTTTTTGGTGAGAATTCAATCAATGATAATAAGCCTACTTTTGTTTCCTTCTTTTTTTGTTCTATTGTTCAGGTGCTTGGAATGAATGAGGAATGGCGAGGGGGCGACATAGAGAACAGTCCCGGTGGAGGGTTTAAAGTCAACCTACTCAAAACAGAATTAGCCAAGTACAAACACATGGACGACTTAGTCATCATGTTTACGGACAGGTAAGATTCAGTCAAACGTGTATTAGCAGCTACCTGTCTATAGCAGCCAACCTGCCTATAGTGACCAACTTTCTATAGCAGCCAATCTGCCTATAGTGACCAACTGTCTATAGTGCCCAGCCAACCTGCCTATAGTGACCAACTGTCTATAGCAGTGACCTGCCTATAGTGACCACCAAAATTATTCCCCTGTGCCAGAGAAAAACTAATGTTATAGATTCTGTCTATAGAGGTCACCTGTCTACAATGGTCACATTTCGTGTTTCCCTTAGGTGGTCACTATACACAGGTTTTACTGTAATAGTTACATTACAAAAATCCAATGACATTTTAACCACATGGATAGGCCATGCCCGAAAATACCGTACAGTTGGATTAATAAAGGGGTACAAATACATGCTAATGAGGTGAAATGTCAGAGTCAATCGGCTCAAGACAGAATTGGACAAGTACCAACATTTAGATGACTTAGTCATTATGTTCACATAGATGTAAAGGTGAGATCCTATGATGTTTTAAAGGTGGTTCGGATTCCTAAATCACTTGCACAGTGCCATCTTGCGGACGCCTTGTGCTGTGTGCAAGGTGCGGAAATACACACTGGCTCAGTGTTATGAAGTGCGCACAAATAGCGTAGTTTAAAATGGTGACTTGCGGTTAAACATCCCCATGCTTGACAATCATTAACTATGGATAGGCCATGCCCCCAATACCATACCTTGGTGGAACTATATAAAAATGCATGCTAATGAGGTGTAATGATGTCGGGTGTTTCTCATTTGAATAGTAAAAATACCATGCTGCTACCACAAATTGTGTATTTGTGTTGTTCTTTCATATTATACGTATATTATTTTTTGAATTTTTCACTTCCCAGCTATGATGTCTTCTTCCTCTCTGATGCTGATGAGCTGTTGAAGAAGTTTAAATCATTCAACGCCAATCTCCTCTTCTCGGCGGAAAACTACATCTGGCCCGACAAATCACTTGCAGTAAGTACTTTAACTCAGGGGGGAAATGTTTTTCTTCAAAAATCTGAATTTTTAAATTTATTTATTTAATTTTTTTTTTTTTTTTGGGGGGGGGGCTACTTTTCAAGCCTGCCTGCATGCAAATAACACTCCAAAATTTGATTTTGCATTGAACTCTATACAAACTTTTAGGCTCCCTTTAATGCTTTCTGGGGCTCTTTTGGGAATTTAGGGGACAAATTCACCCCTACAATTTCACTGCTTTAACCCTATATAGCCCGGGGGGGGGGGGGGGCTAAAATGGCCCCCCCTCAACATTTTTCGCGATAAATTTTTAACGCGCTAATATCTTGCGCTGAAATTTCATGACTTTTTTCTTTTGGGTCTTGCGCATCTTTTGAAATAAAATTAGGGTTACGAAGTCACGTGACCTTTTGTCTATGCATGTCAGCCTGAACATCGTTAAATTGCGTGATTTGTGTACAAAGCATATGGAAATATCAGTTTTCATAAAAAGAGATATATATCATTGATAATTTGGTCTTGTTTACATTTTAGCCCGGGCTATATAGGGTAAAACGGGTAGTACAGTTTTGGTAAGGCTGAGCTTTAGTAATCAAAACCTGCACAATAACATTACAAACTAATAGTTATAGTTGGGGGAGCCTTTTTTTATTTGTGCATTTTTAGGGCTGAAGTATGTGATCTACATGTGATTGTTTAGAATACTTTTCATTCTTGTTTTTCCCTATAAATACAGTCTGAATATCCACCGGTCACTAATGGCTACCCGTACCTTTGCTCAGGGCTGTACATGGGCTATGCCCCTTTCATGTACAAACTGCTCACATACGAGGATCTCACAGACTTGGAAGATGATCAGCTCTATTTCACAAAGATTTTCTTGAAGGAGAGAGTAAGTTTAAATTCATGTTGTTGACGATTCTCTGAAAAGTAATGGCCAGCATTTTCAGCAAAGAGTTCAATTTATTAACCTTGGTTATTTTATTATTTCATACACGATTCTTAAGACCAAAATATACTTCATGGGTTAATTTAGTCCAATAATTACCAAATTAAAGTCTCATAATGTAACCCAGGATTAACTTTAACCATCTGTAATGAATTCAGGAGAATAATCTTTACCTTTATACTAGAAAGAGTAATCTTATGACTTAAACAAATGGAAATTTGTTTTGTTACATCCGTGGAAGATATAAAATACAAATTCAAAACAACACTTATATACAGTAATTTCTTAAAGACAAAATTAATTTGAAAAAAAAATTGTCTTTAAGATATTACTGTATATAAGTGTTGTTTTAAATTTGTATTTTGTATCTTCCATGCATGTAACAAAACAAATTTCCATTTTGAACTTGAACTTATATTCTCCTCATTACAAAATCCATAACAAAAATTAAGGTTGGAATATCTTTTATTTCAAGCCAGAAATATTTGTATACTCTTTCTGCCTTGATGTGGAGTAAAATTCCTTTTCAGCATTGTCACATTTTTAATACCTTTCCCAGGACAACTGGAATATGAAGCTAGACACGCAGGCAAGCATCTTCCAGAATCTCAACGGCGCCAGAGGTAAATTAGGGATATTGACTGAGTAGATCATTATTTTTTTTGATAAGAGTGTTATCACAGATCATCTGCTTTCTTCTACATGTATTTTCAATTTTTTGTTCTCAATACACCACCACCAAGTCTTTATTCCCTTCGTATAGTACTATAAATTTAATGGAACTTATCTTCAAGTATCAAAGTTATTGCTATATATTCTTCACAAAAGCTTATTTAGACAACAACAAACCATGAGAATAGAAAACTTATGATATAAGTAATATTTCTGTGATAAGAAGAGTCGGCCTTCTCTTCATAAATGAAGCAAATTAACTGGTTAAATAAAAAACGGGCACTAGAAGTGTGAAACATACAGTTAAAGTACGAGAGCACTAATTATGATTAATTTGTGTGATTTTTCTGTCAGATGATGTGAAGCCCCGGTTCGAGGGCAGAACCAGCTTGTTACACAACACAAAGTACAACACCGTTCCATCCGTAGTGCATGGCAACGGACAATCAAAGGTAAACTATACTATTGGATTTTATATCTGCAGTGTTTTGTAATTAATAGTTCAATTTAAATTTAGCCTGTTTTTACAAAATTCACCACTAAACCAGAAATATTGCGCAAATTTTCTGTAATAATTGATGTACGAGAACATAAGCAGTAAATCCTTATAAATCGTTTTATTTTGTTTACCATTAATACCAGACCTATCTGAATCACCTTGGGAACTACCTACCAAACAAGTGGACTTGGGACGCAGGCTGCCTCAGTTGTGCTGTGGATGCTTTCAGCTTTGAGGGCATGCGGGTAAGATAATACAATAACTGATAGTGTTGTTGATCTGAAGACTGATTTCAAGACCACATGAGTGTGGTCTTGGCCTTGATCTCGACTCTATTAGTCTTATATTGGAGCCTCAAGGTCTTGATCTTGCTCTCAAGCAGCCTACATTTTCAATTCTTGCATTTCTTCTAAATGATTAACATTACATCAAAGCAGACTCAACCACAGCAGTTATGTAACCTGCTTTTGTTAGTGCATGCTCAGATGATGTTTCATGTACTGTTGAAAAACATGGCAGCATCCTGCGGTCAGTCAAAACAGATGAAAGTTGTCCAAAAAACATGGATTATTTCCATTATTGGTGATACCCAAGAGGAAATATATGGGACTAGAAGTGACAGGAATTATGCACGGATCAGTAACAGTAGGACAAAATGCCAGAGTTTGGCTTCCTTTTAAAACTTGTTTTGAATATCTGTACTGATTAGTAGTGCTGTAGTATTTTGGTTATTTGGGAATCCGGTAACTGTCATGGAAAAACCCGTTTGGTTAACTGTTGGGAACCATTGGGAACTGCACAGCTTCAGCAGCCTCAGCTCCCGCTCTCTGTGCAGCTTCCCACCGCTCCGGCCACCTGCATTTCCAGATATTTCCCGAGTGCGTCTTTTATGCGGCAACTTCTTCCCCAAAGTTTTTTTTTGCAGCAATTTGAAGTGTTTTCAAATATAAATATGGCCGCCAAATCTTGTTCTTATACACTGAGAAACCTTAATGAAACTCTTCAATATTTTAGACAAAATTTAGATTCATCTTGAAATTGTCCACGGCGACGGGTAACTAAACCATGAAAATGAAAACGGTAACTGCCCGTTGCGCCATGAATGGGCGGTTATCGAACGGGTAACCGTTTCACTACAGCACTACTGATTAGTACTAATTTTGTTATGTTTCAATTTTATTGTTACAGCAAGAGGAGGACTACCCTGCAGTGATGATTGTCATCTTTGTTGGTGGTCCTACCCCATCATTCTGATAATTGTGGAGAGGACTGGCCTCGACTAGCAGTCTTCGCTAGTGCTAGTTCCTTTTTACCAACTGCATGTACATGTACAGTCAAACCTGTCTTAGCGGCCACCTGTCTATAGCAGCCAACCTGCCTATAGTGGCCACTCAAAGTGATCCCTTGCAGAGAAAAACAGTGTAGTTGAACCTGTCTATAGAGGTCACCTGTCTACAGTGGCCACATTTCTTGTCTCCCTTGGGTGGCCACTATAGACAGGTTTGACTCTATATGATTATGTTATGTGTTATAATCCATCTTTTGTGTAAAGGATGTTTGGTAAATAAATGTCATTTCATACTATCATTGCAGCAAGTAGAAGATTACCCTACGGTGATGATTGCCATCATTGTTGGGGGTCCAACTCCGTTCTTTGAAGAGTTCCTGCAACACGTCTCCTCTCTAGACTACCCGAAGAGCAGACTCGACATCTTCGTCCATAACAGGGTATGTCAGAATTGGTTTATTTGTTTCAGTTACAGTTTATTTTCATTTCCAACAAAAATTAAAATAAATAACATTGTACAAAACAAAACGAAGTTTACATGTGTAAAATTAAACTAGCTAAGAACAATGAAAACTAGAATCATATACAGTAAATCATTTGGAAATTTGGAAATGGAGAGATCCACTGAAAAGCAATGCTTGTACATGTAGATTGTGGACCCATCGATAATAACAGTGGCGCCGCGCATAAGTTACAGCCTACCGTGCGTGCAAATGGGTTCAAGCGTAGGTATTTGCATGTACAGTATTGTAACCATTTGCGTGTGCACCAGGTAGTAACTTGCACACGGATACCACTGTATGTGCTTTATCAAAACATGAATCCATTCGTGTCTTATTGGAACCTAAAATGATGTGGCTTTTATAGTGCATATTAAAAGCATCTTTATAAGAGCAAATGTTGAATAATCATCTTACTCGACTACCCAAATATTAGGATAGATATCTTCATTCATAAGGGGTATTTCCTTGTTCTTACATCTCATGTGTAACAATGTTTTTATAATCTAAATTAAAGATAAATCCTCATCTTTTATAAGCCTCAAATTGAATATCTGTAATGAAAAAAAAACAAAATAACCATGTTTTTTTTTACTGAAATCATGAAAATTATCAATTTTTGAGCAGGAAAATGTCATAATGAAACAGCATGGTATGAACTTAATGTGTCTTTGCTAATTTTGTGAAAATTGTATCTGTTGTTGACAGGCCATGTTCCACTACCACCACATTGAGAAGTTCAGAGAGGAGTTCGGCTCCCTGTATAACAGCATCAAGGTCGTCCTACCAGCCGAGATGCTGAGTGATGCACAGGGGAGAAACAGAGGATTGTAAGTATCATAAAGGAGCTTTCGTTTCACGACTGTTGAAATATCAACTATCAACAGTCAGTGGCATGGGGGGGGGGGGGGGGGGGGGCACGTTCCCCCCCCCCAATAATTTTCAAGAACAATAAGGGGACAATTTTTGAACTAATAAAGAAATACGTAAGGTGCGCCCTCCAATGATTAGTATAAAAAAGCGCAAGGCAACATGTGCAAACAATAGCATGGATTCATAACTGCTGAATTTTATCAACTTAATGTAGAAATGTAGAAATGTAGAAAGCTGAAAACTCTGGTACACTGCTCAAAACATGGCCTGCATGTACATAGCACTTTTCATAGTGAAAAAAATACCCCCGAAATGCTCCAAATGACAACCCCCAGCATAAAAGAGCCCCCATAAGTTAGCATAGAGTTCGATGTAAAACAATTTTCAGAGTGCTATTTTAATATAGGCAAGCTTGGAAAGATGCTCCTAAAAATTTAATTTGATTTTCTACCTGCTTTAACAGATGTTTATCAAATGTATAAAATCAATTTGATATCACAATGCAAATAAATTTAGAGTACATTATTTAGTGTGACAAGTGCAGAACTCAAAATATGCACACAGGTGCATATCCATTCATTGCGATGTGTAATGTAATCAATAACAGCTGTGTTTAATTGATTAAATTGGAAATGCCTTGACAAAGAGCACTGAAAAAGTTGTAAAAAACAGTCTCGGTCAAGTAATAGCTGTTTGTTAGAAAATAACTGGAACTATTTTCCGATGAATTGTACCAAATCAATTAGATATAATGGTACATAGAAATCGAGAGTGTTTTATAGTATGAAAAGTGAACAAATCACAATAGGTACAAACCCCTTTCATTCCGATGTGCTATGTAATCAATAACAGCTGTGTTTATTTGATTAATTTGCAAACAAAGAGCTCTGGTAAAAGTGTCAAAACCTGTATAGTTAATAAAAACTTGACGTTAGAAAATTGACTAAATATTTTCCCATGAATTGTTTGTGGCAAATCTCGCGCAATTGCAGAACCAATTTGTTAAAGATCTATGCTTGTGACAGAATTGATGCTTGCTGCAAAGTTGAAGGGTACCGCCACCCAAAAAGTATATTCTTATAAATGAAAGGTATCATTTTTAGTAGTCCATTCCACCAACAAGTTTAGAACAAATATTTTTCAAAACAAATTATAAGATTGGAAAGCGCATCACCATAATAAAGCGGTTCTGCAGGCGGAGACTACTTTTTGTCTAGGATGAACGCATCGTCCGTGATTCTATTGTCTCCAAACGTACGCGTGAATAGCATTGGCGCATACAGAACCATGAGGCCATGTTGGTTCCATAAGTGGTAGTATGTAATTGTATTATTTATGAACTACACAACCCTTTGCAAAGTGTTGGGCATCTATTTAATATCACACAACGGTACCAAAACAGAGTTCTGTGTTTGCATTCGCCTGGTGGTCCCCTTTAATTTCTTTGTGATCATTA
This sequence comes from Echinarachnius parma, assembly GCA_037951105.1. Taxonomy (NCBI): domain Eukaryota; kingdom Metazoa; phylum Echinodermata; class Echinoidea; order Clypeasteroida; family Echinarachniidae; genus Echinarachnius; species Echinarachnius parma. Next base: position 42,249 of record JBAMJV010002608.1, on the reverse strand, counting down.
TTGGAATTTTATGTCACTCTATTAACTTGTTCCATAAAAGTATTGTAAAACATATATACAGTATATTGTTTTTTAGAGACTGGTAAAAATACTCTTCCTGGTGGCATATTGATAACTCACCTTTAGAACATAGTGTGATTATAAGTAAGACAATTATATTAAGAAAATTGTTTTATATGGCTGAACAAAATATATTTATTTTCAATATTTAACCAGCATTATATATTAGAATGTTTTAATTTACATTTTTACTGGTGGCAAAGTAACAAACAAGTTAAATGTACTAGGGGTAAACAAAACAAATTGTTGTATGTACATGTATGTATTATTATTATCTAAACATAGAGGAAACTGACCAGAAATATATTCAGTAAATGAAAAATGAGCAAACAAATTTAGTCTCTGCAGGAAATGGAACCTGAGGCCTCCGTATTTCTAGACCTTTGCTCTAACCATCGAGCTCAATGGTTAGAACCCTGGTCTAGCAAGCCGGAGATCTCGGGTTTGATTCAGGTTTGATTCCAGATGAAGCTCTTTTTTTCTGTGCTCATTTTTGTATTATTATCATTAAATGTTAACACATTTTAAGTTTTATCTCTTAAATTGTCCTCTCCCCCCCCCCTTTTGTCCTCTTTTTTCTCCATCTCCTAGGGACCACTGTAGTGAGCTGAACAGCCAGTACTATTTCTTGGTTGATTGAATAAGAAAATACATCTGGATCATAGAGGATATGATTTATAAACATTATTTTTAGAGTTAACCTTCAATTATGACACTTCCTTTCTATTTCTTCTCCTATTCAATATGGACCACTGTAAGAGCTAAACTGCCAGTACTATTTCTCAGTGGATTCAGTTGTACAACTCACAAACTCTGAAATCCTCAAACTGCTCATGGAAATGGGCAAAACAACTGAATTAGCTACTCTGTTACATCTATATTATTACTATTTGTTTTAACTTTGTTGTTTTCTTTTCTTCACATCCTAGGGACCACTGTAAGAGCTAAACTGCCAGTACTATTTCTCAGTGGATTCAGACGTCCAACTCACAAACCCTCAAGTCCTCAAACTGCTCAAGGAAATGTGCAAAAGAATTGAATTAGCCATTTGTTACAATTATTACTATTTGTTTTATCTTTTTTGTTTTCTTTTCTTCACATCTTAGGGACCACTGTAACGAGCTGAACTGCCAGTACTATTTCTCAGTGGATTCTGACGTCCAACTCACAAACCCTCAAGTCCTCAAGCTACTCATGGAAGCTAACAAGTAAGTTATTTAGGCTTGTTTACAACACTCTGACATCCCATTCAAACTTTTGTCTAGCCTCAGCTTTGGCTTGGCCTTAGCTTGGCCTTGGCTCTGCCTTTGCTCAGTCTTGACTTGGCCTTTGGCTAGGCCTTTGGCTAGGCCTTTGGCTAGGCCTTTGCTTGTATTGGCCCTTGCTTTGTCTTTGCTTGGCCTTGGCTAGGCCTTGGCTTGGTCTTGACTTGGCTCTGCCTTTGCTCAGTCTTGACTTGGCCTTTGGCTAGGCCTTTGCTTGGCCCTTACTTGGCCTTGGCTCGGCCCCTGTTGGCCTTGGCTTGGCCCTTTATTGGACTTATCTTGGCTTGGCCCCGGCTCGGCCCTTGCTTGGCCTTAGCTTGGCCCTTGCTTGGCCTTAGTTTGGCCCTTGCTTGGCCTTGCCATGGCCTTAGCTCAGCCTTTGCTTGGCCTTGGCTCACCCTGGCATTATCATGAGCCAGCTTGGGAGGTGGTTGGCCCAGATGCCAGGCCAAGGCCAAGGCAGTGTGTGCGCATGTAGGAATGGAAACACGGGTGACCTTGGTAGGGAACATTCGGTGGAATTTAATTTGTTTATTTGTATGGAAATGATACACATGGAAAGGATTATGATAACTAATAATGGGTATTTGATTTGATTTATGTTTAATATATTGAAGTGGTTATGGATGTAAATTAATAATAATTTATTACCCTGATTCTGTTTTGTATTGCCAATTATAATGTAACTAGTGGAGAACCATTTTATTTGAAACAATCATGAACTGCAATAAACTTCAATTATTGCTTCTCTCTACAGGCCTGTTGTAGCTCCATTGGTATCCAAGCAGGGTAAACTGTGGTCCAACTTCTGGGGAGACCTGAACAGCAACGGTTACTATGCGAGGTCCAGCGACTATGTGGATATTGTCAGGAGGATAAGGAGGTAGGTTTGACCCAAATTCCTTCTTTTAAAAAAATCAAGTTTAGGGTATACCATATTGAACATTACATTTTCAAGTTGGGTGACTTAATATTTTGAAATATATAGATGTTTTTATGCCAACGAAGTGGCCGGAGGCATTATGTTTTCGGGTTGTCCATCCGTCCGTCCGTCCGTACGGACATCCGTCCGTCCGTCCCGTTTTCGTTCTCGCGATATCTCAAGAACCGGTTGACGGATCATTTTCAAACTTGGTATGAGTGTACATATTGGGGTGACAATGATCTGATTAGATTTTAGGGGTCATGAGGTCAAAGATCAGGGTCACAGGACTCAATATATATGCAAAAATGCCTCGTTCTCGCGATATCTCAAGAACCGGTTGACGGATCAATTTCAAACTTGTTATGAGTGTACATATTGGGGTGGCAATGATCCAAGAAGATTTGGGGGTCAAAAGTCAAGGTCACAGGACTCAATATATATGCAAAAATGGTTTGTAATGGCAAAATTTCATGAACTGAATGTCAGATTTCAATCAAACTCGGTACCTAAATGTATCGTAAAGAGTCAATGTAGCCATGAAATGTTGGGGTCATGAGGTTGAGGTCAAGGTCACAGTAAACAAATATACCATGCACTGAGAGCCTCTAGTTGAAATTATGGATTCCGAGGTGACAGGAAAAGCACTATGTTCTGAGGGTCGTAGACCCGAAGAACATAGTGCTTTTTCTGTCACCGAGGAATCCATAATTTCACTAGTGGCTCGAAATAGTGCATGATATATTTGTTTTATATCCTTCGCATAATCATAATCATCGCAAAAATAAATGATTTCAATTAAATTAAAGAAAAATATAAAGAAAAACAAAACATTGATCATGGAACCATCACTGCACTGACTATGTTCTGTTTGTGACACTGACCCCCTTTGCGCAATAGTTAGCGCAGAGCGCGTATTGCGCTATCTTTCCATTCATGGTTACGCGCCTTAACAACTTATGCGCACCCAAATGCAAAACGCGCGCATCAAAGTGAATAATTAACCTGCTTTACAGTATGCACGTGTAATTGTATGGAGAAAATAGTTATTCGTACATTACACATACAGCTAGTGCAGTGCACACCGCGGCCGATTGTTAAATGACGAATTATGTCACGACCACAGAAGGACAACGATGCACAATGTGCACCATTGTCGTAATTTTTAAATTCGAATACCGCTACGTTATACATGAAATGCATCTCTAGAATATTCTTTGGAACTTATTGATATTCACGGGTGAAAATATGCTGTATTTCTTTTAAATAACTCTTTGAGAAATCTCGTCGAGCATCTTTCGCAAGCTAAAACAAGATCTCTTCTCGCAGGGAAGTTTTATAACACGCATCTCTATGGGCTCAATATGATCACCCGGCGTCTATGACGTCATTCATGGAATAGCATTTACTATTCCATGAATGACGTCACGCATAGCACATTTTTCTCCATGGGCATTACTATGTTTGGTCACATGACGTTATGTAGACCAATCACTGAACAGGATTTCATTCATGTAGGATATAATACTCATTATACATGCAAAAAAGCTTGTAATGGCAAAATCTCAAGAACTAAATGTCAGATTTCAATCAAACTTGGTACCTGAATGTTTCTTAGGGAGCCAATGTAGCCATCACAGTTTGGGGTCATAGGGTCAAGGTCACAGGACTCAAAATATATGAAAAATATTAAAAAACATTAATTCAGTGCATGTTAATTTGGGCTTGATATTAAAATCGCGTGATAGCGGAGGCATAATTTTCGACTGCGCGCAGTCGGAGATCCATCTAGTGTGTATTTGCTTTTAAGTTCAGAATTGCCTGCCATTGGCAGGAAGTTGTGTGATGATACATTAATGTTGTGTATTTGTTTTTGAATTACATGTATATATGATGTATTTTTGTTTTTCCCTAACAGGTCTACATTTGTGATAGGAAAAAGATTATTACTCAAAAGTTTTCATGAGGGACTGTTAGACCTATCATACTGTGTGCACATTAGTCAAAGATGTTCTGCAATAATGTGCTGTAATATTGTATTAAAGTTGTTATGTTTTTATAGATCTTTTCTACTTTTCAGAGGTACATGTATCTGGAATATGCCGTATATTGCCAATGCCTATCTGATCATGGGAGAAGTTATCAGGCAGCCAAATACATGTAGACCAACTTTTGAGATTGAGGAGATAGCCAACTTTCATTAAAGAGGAAATCGTTTGTCACAATTTACAATTTCTAATACGGCATTATCATTACGTGTGAAAATCACTTTCCAATATCATTTGCTTTAATATTGTGTTCAAATCTTCTGTATACATTTTTTCAGAGGTATCTGGAATGTGCCATACATTGCTAATGCCTATCTGATCAAGGGAGAGCTTATCATGCATCTGAAAATACCAACTTTTGAGATCGAGGAGATGGCCACCATTGATTTACTCATCATTTCTGCAATTTTTCTAAAATGCTCTGTTATCATCTATGTTGATACTGTACTTATACTTTTCAGAGGTATCTGGAATGTGCCGTATATTGCCAATGCGTATCTGATCAAGGGAGAGCTTCTCAGACAGCCAAATAGACCAACTTTTGAGATCGAGGAGATGGATTCTGACATGGTCTTCTGCGCTGTTCTGAGACACAGGGTAATTGTTTTATTTTATTTCAGTGCATTTATTCATTTATTTCAGATAAAATACAAAGGTATAAACGTGCAGTGTGAACATTGACAGGTATTTGCCTTTGAAGCATTAATGCTTGTTAATGGCAAACCCAATTTGACAAAATCAAAATCAAGACAAAATAAAATATTCATATTCACTACTTTAAAGGGATCTAGTAACATTGTCTACATCAACAACACTTACTTAGAACTTGAATAAGAATAAGCTATGTATGATAATTACTTCCATTGCATCTGAATCTTTTAAAAAGTATATGTGGATTTTGTTTTTGTGCAGGGCCTGTTCATGTATCTGGTGAACTTGGATGATAGCTACGGACACATCATCACCTCGGATAACTACGAGACCTCTCACCTGCACAACGACATGTGGGAGATCTGGAACAATAAAGAGGTGAGCCTTACCACATCTACAATGTAAATAAATAAATAATAATATCAATCATTTATAAAGCGCCATCTATCTAGGTAGTCTATTCCGAGGCGCATAACAAACTAGAAGGCCGACAAAGTCAGCATACCCACGCCTCCCATTAGCCCTGTTCTACCCCTTCGTCGGCCTCAACCCTGTTTTGCTTACCGATGCATCCTAAAAACATAGTGATCAACCGTTGAACAGAACGAGTGTATGAACTGTATGTTTATCTCACATTAGTGTCGGGTCAATAATAATTATTAAATAAATAAATGTATTTTTCGGAAACTTACCAATTTCTTGGCGCTTCAAAGTTCAGATCAGCGTGTTGCAATTCAATTCCGTTCCGTATTAATTAACCCGGAATCGAAAGTACCGTACCATAACATATGGTACCGTGCGCGCGATCGCGATGCACACCTGGACTAAACTTGTTAGTTGCTGCTCGATTGGATTCAGCGAGGTTACCGTACCGCGCCTATAACGTGCAGATATTATTTAGGCACACACGTGCATTAAATACATACTCAAACTTCAAGGTTCCACAGAATTTGCAGGGGTCAACCAATCATCACCAAAATCTAATCGATTCTTCCATGTCACTATCCAAACATTCCCTGAAAATTTGGTGCAAATCCGTTCACCCGTTCTCTAGTTATCTTGTACACAAACAAACAAACAAACAAACAAAAAAAAAAAAAAACAGACAAACAAACAAACATACGGAACCCTTTACATAACCCCCTGCCGATTTCATCGGCGTGGGTAATGAAAGAAGAAGAACAAAAGAGGAAAGCTTAAAGGGGACCACCAGGCAAAGAACAACACATTATTATATGTTTTGGTACCGTATTGTGATATCAAATAGATACCCAACATTTTGCAAAGGGTTGTGTAATTCATAAACAAAGCGAATAATTTCCACCACTTACGGAACCACTGCTATTTCCTGGTTCCATACGGGCCAACCATTTGCGAGTGCGCCAATGATATTCACGCGCACGTTTGTAGACAATAGATTCCCGGGCGATTCGTTCGCTCTGCATGCACATCGCAATTCACCGCACACATCGCAGTCTTCGCAATTCAGACCGCATGAACGCATGCTTTAGAATGGTAATGCGTTTCCAATTATATATTTTGTTTCTGGAAACATATTTTTGTGAACTTGTTGATGGAATGGAATACTAAAGATGTTACCTTTCTTTAATAAGAATATTATTTTTGGGTGGTGGTACCCTTTAAACAAACAAAAATACCACTACATGCAACTTATATATTAATAAGCTATTCTATTAAACTACATGTAGGTATGAATTAAATTTACAGTAGTCTGTAAATTCTAATGTAAAGTCTAATGTAAATGGTCATACTAGAATAAAAAACAGTTCAAACATTCAAAAAAAGTTCACTGAGTATTAATTGTTAGTTGACTCGCAATGTAGTTGCGATGATATAGCTATGTGTCGGCCGCTTCTGCTGGCCTTTATCAAGCTAAATGAAGGGATGCGATGCACGGACGCAAGTTGTAACGTTATATCACCACAGTTGAGCTGGTTTGATCTGGTTCTGGTACAGGTATTGCGTCGTGATTGGCTGTGTCACAGTTCTTCGCAACAAGTGCAGTCACGCTATTGTTTAACTTGTCTTCTCTCTTCATATCTCTCTGTCGGCAGGACTGGGAGGCCAAATACCTGCATCCAGACTACTATCTCCACAAGGAGATGGACACAGACAACATGACAATGGTGAGTTCAAGATCATTTGAGTGCAAGACCACTATGTAATAATAATAATAATTTGCAGCTTTTGTATAATAATAATAATAATATGAACATTTATATAGCACAGCTACTATAAATATATATTTCTACTGTGCTTAAATAATTATTTAATTATTATTACATGTTAAGCCTATAATGATAATAATAATATGCAGCTTTTGTATAGCGCATAACACGTTGCAATGTATATCCCTATGCGCTTTTCTATTACCCTGGTCATTACTGGTACAGTTCAAACCCACACAACTATCTTGTGCACCATCTCAACTACCCGGGGAGCATACTAGCCATGTGCAGCCATATGTACATGATGATGTCATGGTTAAACCCTAACCAGGCGGGGGGGGGGGGGGGTGATAATTCTGCAACACGCATCGGTATCAACTATTTTTTATTTAAAATTGTGCATGTGATTTTTTGTTAAAATAATGATTAGAGAGATTGCCAACAACTATTTGAAAACCTCTTTTGTAAAATTTTGAAAAAGTGTTTAAACAAGTATTTTTTTCCTTTCTTTTATCATCGAATAAATGTGGCATCCCACATTTAATCGGATATATTTATTGATATTTCAGCTGCTTCTGAACCAATTTTGATCAAATAAGTTCATTCTGTCATTAAAATTGTATGCTCGTTCACATTTGACACTCACAAAATTAAAAAATTTCTTGAAGCGCCAAACTCAAACTATGCCTTGAATTGATTGCTCTCTCTCTCTCTTTCTCTGTACTACAGCCTTGCACCGATGTGTACAGTTTCCCTATGATGTCCCGGACATGGACGAGGCATCTCATTGAAGAGATGGAACATTTTGGCAAGTGGTCTGGTGGGGGGAATCAGGTAAAGTTAGTCAGATAGACATAACGAGTGCTGTAGTATTTTGGTTATTTCAAAAAATGAAAAAGGGTGGTCCTTTCTTAAAGGGCAATGAAACCCAAGCAAAATGTTGCTCTCATAGTCTTGAAGAGATTAAGAAGAATCATCTCTGAAAGTTAGAGCATAATCGGGTAAGAAACAAGATAACTACGGCTCTTTGAAGATGTCCATTTATTCCTATGGGGAACTCAAATTGGCAACGCACTCTGATAAGTGTGTGGACAACTCCCCATACATGTATGTTTTGTACACAAATGTTCCCATTTTTACAGTTTTCTTCATAGTCACATTTTTCCATTCCCCCAACTCATGATATGTTATGTATAAAAGCATTCTACAAAACATATGTTGAACTCGCACGAAGGGTAAACATAAATTTTGATAAAATTGAACAAAACTTAAATTTTGTGTACAAAATGTATGGGGAGTTGTCCACAACTTTGCCATAGTGCATTGCCAACTTGAGTCACTCGAAGAAATACATGGCTCTTTTCAAAGAGCCATAGTTTTCTCATTTCTTGACCGATTGTGCTCAAATTTTCAGAGACTATTCATTATATTTAGTGTCTTATAGTGCATACAACAATTTGTCTGGATTTCATTGTCCTTTAACATATATTACAAATGCTGTGTCACCTTTTCAATACAAATTGGTGATTACTTCTGTTTTTATCTGAACTTTTTAAAAGGATGCTCGTCTAGCTGGTTGTTACGAGAACGTCCTGACGATAGATGCCCAAATGAACCAGTTTGGCTTTGAACTGGTTGGGGTTTACGGTACTCTGGCACAACCCCTTAAAACTAACACTAACCCTTTCCCTACCTTTCACTATTCCTTTGAGCGAATGTTGTGTCACCTGTTAAACACCAATTTGTTATTAGTTAGTTTATTTATATGAACCTCTTTCAGGATACTCGTCTTGCCGGTGGTTATGAGAACGTCCCGACCAGAGACATCCACATGAACCAGGTTGGCTTTGAACAGCATTGGCTCTACTTCCTGAGGGAATACATTGCACCAGTCTGTGAGAAAGTCTATCCGGGATACTATTCAAAAGTAAGTTAATAAACCTGCCTGTAAAGACCAGTTAGAAGAGTCAAACCTGCCTGTAAAGGCCATTTAGAACAATTAAACTTGTTTATAAATACCACATGAACCAGGTTGGCTTTGAACAGAATTGGCTCTACTTCCTGAGGGAATACATAGCACCAGGCTGTGAGAAGGTCTATCCGGGATACTATTCAAAAGTAAGCATACTATCCATCTATACAAAATATTGAATTATAATCTCAGCTAGAAAGTTCTTTTGCCACAGTGGCCCTGTTCGTCAAGTAAGATAAGACTTATCAAATTTTGGTGGCAAAAAAAAGTCAAATCCATTAAGCTACATTTACATCTGAGATTGAGCTTTTCTTCTGTATGTCTTTATTTACTCATTTATTCCTCTTCATTCTAGGCTCATGCCATCATGAATTTTGTTGTGTCTTACCGGCTTGAAGAACACCCCTCTAAGCCCCACCATGACTCGTCTACATACATATACACCATCAATGTTTAGAAAACATAATCCAAAATAGATTGTAGGTAAAGAAAAGTATCCATTATGCCACATCATGTTGAGATTGAGCTTTTGTTTCTTGTTTGTATCTACTCATTTATTCCTCCTTGTTCTAGGCTTACGCCATCATGAATTTCGTGGTACGTTACCGGCCTGATGAGCAGCCCTCCCTTAGGCCCCACCATGACTCCTCTACCTACACCATCAACGTCGCTCTCAATGAGAGGGGAAAGGACTTTGAGGTTAGTCATTGTCATCATCATCATCATCAACATCATCATCATTATGATATAATCATGTAATAGAATCTGATCCAGAGCATTCATTCATTGGTCATTCATTCAACAACAATCATCATCATCATCATCATCCATCATCCATCATCCATCATCCATCATCATCATCATCATCTTCATCGTCGTCGTCGTCGTCGTCGTCGTCGTCGTCGTCGTCGTCGTCGTCATCGTCCATCCATCCATCCATCCATCCATCCATCCATCCATCATCATCATCATCATCATCATCCATCATCCATCATCATCATCATCATCATCATCATCATCATCATCATCATCATCATCATCATCATCATCATCATCATCATCATCATCATCATCATCATCATCATCATCATCATCATCATCATCATCATCATCATCATCATCATCATCATCATCATCATCATCATGTACATAAACTAAGCAAAGACAGGGTAGATTGCTTGTACATGTAAGTAGTTGAAGCTACGACGTTGCATGCCCCTTCACTTTGCAGCAAGGGCAAATCGTTTGCCGGAGCAATTGACATCTTACCATCTCATGATCATATGATCTCATGAATTTGTTTCATCATGAGATTAAGAAGCAGAGATCTTTTCTCTGTTTGCCCATGTACAGCATCAACATTATGAATGAAGCAGTTGATTAATAGTTAGGGAAGGATTTGAACATTCATAAGCTCCAAATCTGTTGTAAACCAGATACAAAATTTGAAAGCATATAATACACAATTCCACTCCTTTGTCAATTTCATATACAACACTTCAGCATCCCACACATTCAATTTGTTATGATGCATTTGTCTGTTTTTGCATGAAGATTTGACATGGTGCAACTAGAAGCACTCGTGAATGATTTCTCTGAAAAAGGGACTACTCAAGGACAGTGTAGAAGCCATTAGTGGCAGGAAGTGACTTATCAGTTACATTGTATGCATGTTATACATGTACATGAAAAGTCGCCCCATTCATATCAGAACATAATAGTTAGGTTAATGTACATATTTTATTGTTTGCATGTTATGTACATATACTGTACGTACATGAACATACAACCCATTCACATCAGCACAAAGCTCGGTCTGGGCTTCTCATGAGACCCCTCAGGAGCTGGTTTACGCATATACTGGACCAAGACTGAGTCTGTGTTTGTGCAAGTAAGAATGGTCTAGGCTCAATTTGAATTGGGTTTTGTTGGCAACAACTGCTACAGCTAGGCCATATTACGCTTGCACAGACAAATCCAGAGCATGCATCAGTCTTTGATTAGGCCATTGTCAATTCATGAAAGCCGGAGCCTAGTTAAACCTAAACCTGAGTTTGGTGTCTTTCCAAATATCAATGGGTAGTGAGCTTGTTCAGAGTTAAGACCCGGCTCAGACTAAACCAGACCATTTTCTAATAAGACTGGGGTATCACCGTACTTGCTTGTTCATAGAACCTAAGCCTGAGTTCAGTGTCTTTCCTAATATCAATGGGTAGTGAGCTTGTTCAGAGTTAAGACCCGGCTCAGACTAAACCAGACCATTTTCTAATAAGACTGGGGTATCACCCTACTTGCTTGTTCAATTGCTCTACCTAAGCTCTTTTGATAGGCAGGTTTAAAAATAAACACCGTGTTCATGTATCACGAGCAAATGTTTCATCATCATCATCAACTTACTAAACATAGAGCCAGCAACAAGTTCAGAGATATTTTGAATTACTTACTTTAACTCCTTGAGTGCCAAGCTATCCCTGGCACGTTAAGAGTTAATCAACTTAAAGATTGCCATGTGTGGGGATGTGGAGGGCAGTGTTCAAAATGCTACACTGCGGTTTCGCTGTTTTGAGCTAGGCTAGTTTTGTGCGCACTGCATTAAACTGAGCCAGTGTATTAGTGGGTTGAAGCTGGACGATTGCATTCTTAGTTACCGCTTAGTTTCTGATTTGCCTGACATTGTTTAGAACCATTACCCATGGCAATGAATAGCTGTGACGTCACACTTCGGTGCTCTATACGAACATACAATATTATTGAACTAAAGTTTAGGTCAAAGGACAATGGAATCCAAGAAAAATTTCGCTTTCATAGGCTCTAAGAGATTAGGAGAAATAATCTCTGAAAGTTTAGCTTGTATATTGATGGTGCAATAAAAATGCTTGTCTATTATTATTATTATTATTAATCGGGCAAGAAACAAGAAAATTATGGATCTGTGAAGATGTTAATTTATTTCTATGTTGATCTCAAATGAAGGGTAAACTTATACATTGTATTTTGAGAAAATAGAAACAAATTTAAATTTTGTGTACAAAACATGTTGGGATTTGTCCACAACTTTCCCAGAGTGTGTTGCCAATTTGAGTCACTCGTAGAAATACGGGCTATTTCCAAAGAGCCATTGTTTTCTTATTTCTTGACTGATCGTGCTCAAACTTTCAGAGACTGTTCTTCCTATTTTAATAGTGTCTTTTAATTCAAACAATGAATTGTCCGAGTTTCATTGTCCTTTAAGGAGCAAATACAAGACTGTGGTGTAAATAGTTATAAACATTTTTGTAAAAGAGGGAACATTGTTTAAGCTTTTAAAATTGCTATATACTGTGTAGTGTCATATAAATATTGTATGAATAACACTTTGATTTGTTTTATTTGTATATATTTTGAGTTGTTTAACTGAAGTTATAGTACATTATCTTCCAAACCAATGACCTACATGTACGTGGGGGAATGTTTCTACACCTTAATTTAAGCCCTTAAATCTAGCGCCCAAAATAGGCACGCTTGCTTTAGCCAAAAATAGACAGAAAGGACACATGATCATTCTTCACACCAAAAGAAAGATGGATCTGTTACACTGGCTAACCACATAGCAATGGTGGGATATATTAACCCTCAAGCTGCCAAGTAAATAATAATCCCCGAGTGCCATCTTAATGGGAAGGCCAAAGTTACTTGTGAATGTTTATCAGGTAAAAAATAATAAGATTATATACATGGAAATGCTAGCACCCCACTCTTGAAGATTAAGCTGTGCATTTAACTAATAGATACATGTAGAACCACTTTTGTGCACAATGCCAATGCACAATGTAATAGGCATGATCGATTTGATACTCTTGTTACCAGTGCGCGTAGTTATGCATAAATCACTGCAGTGGAAGCTTGGAGGCATGTACCTGGCACTAGAGGGGTTAAATCCTAGATGTGAATGGGAAGGGTGGTGGGGATATAAGCGGAGACTAGGGTTAACGGAAGACAAGACCAATTCATGTTAATGTCACTGCAAGTGGTCACTAGCATCACGTTCACAGATTGAGAAATTGGGTCCGGCAGGTTCGGCTAAAAGTAGGAACGGCGCTAAGTCTCGAGCATTAGAGGAGGATTTGGTGACGCCACGTCTACTCTGTACCTGTCTTGTTTGACAAGCACTGGCTTAATACAAGGAAGGGGGGGAAGGGGGACAGGTAGGAGGTAGGTAGGGGGCAGGGGTGCAAGTGCCCCTCTGGATAACTATTCAACACCTCTTTTACATGTCTTGTTTGACAAGTGCTGGTATAATCAGGGGAAAGGGGGGCAGGTGAGGGAGGATGTCTCCATGACTATTCTTTAACCATCTCATATGTACCTCATCTCACCTGTTTCAAACTTTCGCCTTGTCACTGCCCCAATCCAACCCTCCAATAGTAGAAACCCCAACCCTAACCCTAACCTTCCCAAAGTAGAAATTGAAGGAAATACATCACACTTTTTTCTTGTTGAGATGGCGAGCCATCTATGGAAATGCTCCCCTTTTGCCCCCTGTTTGTGTCTGTGTTAATTCTGGTTTAAGCACTGCTGAAGGACGTGAGAGAGATGTAAGCCGTGTTAGTGGACGATCTCACATCCCAACTGTGTGTCATAAAATAATGAAATACAGAAGACTCCCTTTATTTTTGACATGGCTGCCCCCCTCATATAACAGTAGCCACTTTATTCATGAATAAAGTGGCTACTGTATACAGGTGACCTCAATAAACAGGTTCTACAATGTTATTCTGTGTAAGGGACCACTTTTGGTGGCCACTATAGGCAGGTTGGCTGCTATATACATGTAGATGGTTGGCCGCCAAAACTTTTAACTGTATGTGCACTTTATACCTTTTGAGCCCTGACAAAGACCCTGCTGGGATTGAAAGCTTCCTTTAATACCGACTCCCTTTTTAGTTCTGACACAAGGTGTCCCCCTTATCCTTGTCCCCCGTTTGAGATTCAACATTCAATCCTAGCATAGCTGTGGCTTTGCTAAACTGAGAGTGTGTGTTAGTGGGTGGTCTGGGAGACCCATACCTGGGCAGGATGTGGTGAGATTGTTGCTGCAGCCTCTTAATCAGGGGGAGGGAAATCTCTGCTTATGGGCGATTGGTATAAAAGGGAAATCTTCAGTAATTATGAGCAATTTGGAGTTTGCAAACTTTGCAAGATTCCTTTCGAGGGAAGTATCCATTATGGTACTGGTGTACTTGATTATGAGCCGTTAGGGTATTAGGCTAGGCACTTCAAAACTTTAACGAGTTTTGAAATCTTTTGGATCTTGGTATAAATTAATAATAAAATAATAATTATAGATATTAATAGAGTGCAAATTGCAATGAGTCTGTAAGCGCTATTATTATTACCGTGGTCAACACTGCAATCGTTCCTGCACACAAAGTGCAAGATTTCCACTCCCTGGGGAGTATTCCGGCCAGTCGCTTGTTGGGCGCACACAGTGCTAAGGAACCACGTTCCCATCCTTTGGGTCCCCATTTTACACCTAGGTAGAGAGCAGCAATAGTGGATAAAATACACATACTGAGCATATTTTGGGACCAGTCCTAAATGGGTTAACCTGTTCAGGACTGGTCCAGAAAATATTTGGGCTTGAGTCTATGGAGAATACATGTTATACCCAAAATCAATCCGTCCTGAATGGGTAAAAGGGAAATATTTTGCTATTTTCCTACAATTGCCAGGGTCCTCTAAAAGTTGGGAAATCTCTACTTATAGGCAATTTGATAGTAAGTCTAATAGAATGACCTGACCATATGCCCGTCCTTTAAGAGGTGGGAAATCTCTGGTCATAGGTGATTTGGTACCGGGCTATCCTGCTCCTAGTAATTATATTGATTAGCCATTTCCAATTGTCGGTTATACTTTCATCAGTTCATCGCATCAGCTGTATCCCCTTGCACTACAGTGTGCGCCTAGGTCATACGCATAACCTTGACACAAGAGGGCACTTCAATTAAAAGCAAGACAGTGTGGGAATTAAAAGATACAGTAATTAGTTGACCAATATGAAGAAGGTAGCCCCACCCTTACCAGGGGGTGTGAAAACCCCTGTTAGGTGTCTGAGAAGATCTGTGGCTGAGAGCACGATCATGACCCAGGACCAGCCCTAGTTCCACTGATCTCTAGATATGCTTGTGTAATCCTTACGGTGGAATAAGTAAGTTGTGTGATGTTGTGTGAGGTTCTGTTGTACAGTATGTTATTCTAGCATATTGACATCGATGAGTTAGAGCCAATGATGCTAATTTTCATGGTAAATGTCACTTGTCCGTAATCCGGCACCTGCCCCCTGGACTTGAAGATATCTTTTTAGTGGAATTATTCTGATTCTGAGCTGCGTCCTACTTAAAATTTAGAAGTTAGTTTAGATCAACCCGCGGTCACGGTAAGATAAACATCGTCTGCTACTGACTGCACTTGTACTTTCATACATCTCCCACATCGATACCAACATTTCCTTTCTTCCTCCTTCGGTTTTCTAGTTTGTTGCCCTCTTGAGTTCACTTTAGGAAATGTTTGACTTTCGTCTTTGACCTACTAATTTTGTAATTGTACAGTACATGTTATGAAGGGTGCATCACATACCAGTTTGTCTCCTGTAGGGGGTAATCCTTGCCTTCCTTCGGACATGATAACCCCATCCCAAGTTATGAGGGGTACATTAAAGACCCCTTTGTCACCTGTAGGGGGAAATCATTGCCTTCCTTGGGACATGATGCCCCCTCCCTATGTTAGGAGAGGTGCGGAGAGGTGCAACACGGACCCCTTTGTCCTCTGTAGGGGGTAATCCTTGCCTTCCTTGGGACATGATGCCCCCTCCCTATGTTAGGAGGGGTGCATCAGGGACCTCTTTGTCATCTGTAGGATGTAATCTTTACCATGTGCACCATGTGCTCTCCTGTAGATCCATTCAGCTGCAGGGGACAATAACATATTATTTTGGGGGGACTACTATTGAAGCTTCCCACCATAAAAGGGATCTAGTAACTTTGTTGACATGTGCAAAAACTGACAAAGGGTTGACAACATTATTTGTGACCTGTGATGTGTGAAAATTCCATGGTAAATGAGTGTAAATATGACTGAGTAATGAGCACAAATACTACAGGATATTCACTAACTCATCGCACTGACTTTTTAAACAGTTGATTTTCTCCACTAGAGGATTTCAAATCTTAATACTTCAATCTTACATGTCTTTTGAACAAAAGAGAATTTGGGATACCAAACACCATTCCATGCTTCTATTGGTAATACAAATATACAATAAAAGTATGTGAGAACCACTAGACTTCTAAGTAAATCGAGTTTGAAAATGTATTATATTGTAGTTCCCTTTAAGGTGACACTCTGATTCTTTTCTTTTTTTAATCTCCATGTTATCCCCGTGTTCACACACAAAAATGTCATCCCTTAATCATGACTAAAGAATCAGCAGCTGACTATAGAATCAGCTGCTGATTAGCCATACGATGAAATTCGTGTGTCTGAACGCTGACTAACGAAACGACGTATCGTTAGTCATGACTAACGAAACACGGGTTTTATCGTCGTTTCATACGAGAGCTGACTATAGAATCACGCTTTTTTGGTGTGTGAACAACGTTCGCTCGCTTAATCATGATTAGCTATACGACTCGTAACTAACTGGGCGTGGCTTAACGTGAACGTTCGCGCGCACAGGGAGACCTGACCTCTCAGCAGACAGAAAAAAAGACAACACACTGCGCAGTAGCAAACTGCGCACTTATACAATGTTCGGTGCACCTGGAAGCCAGCTGTTGTGCGATATTGGCTCTGTGTGTGTGAACGTAGAGCCTGTTTGGTTTAATCATGACTAACGATACGTTGTATCGTCAGTCATGATTAAGGGATGAAAATGTTTGTGTGTGAACACGCAAGTTGACACATTTTGCTTCATGTTTGGTTGGTTGTATTCAGAAGCCATTGAAACATGAGAAGGATAAAAAGGTTCCTTACTCTAATGATTCACTCGTGATGGGTCTTGAAGATTTTGTTGTCACTGCATGCCAACCATAGGTAAGAGGATTGTGGTATATCTGATCTTGAAGATCGTGGAGATTCGTGGGAGATTCATGTCAGCCCAAAGCCTCAACTTTTCCTCGGGACCACTATCATCTATAGATGACTCATTTTGCTTCATGTTCGGGTGGGTGTATGTAGCAGCCATTGAAACCTGAGAAGGGTAAATTGGTTCATTACTCACAATTTATAGGTATATAACTGATATTTTGGTGATCTTAGAGATTTATTTTGACTTGAATCCCCAACTATTCCTCATGACCACTGTCATCTATGACTCATTTTACTTCATGTTCAGGTGGGTATTATTAGAAGCCATTCAAACTTGAGAAGGATTAAATGGTTCCTTTATCCTACTGATTGGTTTTAGTATAACTGATATCTTGGATATCTTGGAGATTTATTTCAAATTGGAAGTCGCAACTTTTCCTCATGACCACTGTCATCTATGATTCATTTTCAGGTGGCTGTATTTAGAAGCCATTCAAACATGAGAAGGATTAAATGGTTCCTAACTCTTGTGATTGCTTTTGGTATTCAAGTCTAATATCTTTGAGATCTTGGAGACCCATGTTGAAGTCAAAACTATTCCTCATGACCACTGTGATCTATGACTCGCTCTGCTTCATGTTCGGGTGGTTTTTTTAGAAGCCATTGAATCATGTGAATGATTATTGAAACAATAATAAACAATAATAACAGTTATTTATATAGTGCTATTCCCATAGGGATCAAAGCTCTTTACACTATTTTTATTACCCCGGTCAACGGATACACACTGCAATCATTCCTGCACATTAATTGCACATTTTCCACTCCCTGGGGAGTATTCCAGCCAGTTACCTGTTAGGCGCGCACAGTGCTAAGGAAACACGTTCCCATCCTTCCAGGTCCCCATTTATACACCTGGGTAGAGAGCAGCAAATGATAATTACTCTAATGATTCACTCATGATTCTTGGGTACTGGGGTAAAGGGGCTCAAACTTGTCCCAACCACAATAAAACAGAATCATGGGGTCTAAATCATTGATGGTATCATTCATTTGCCTCTTACATGTACTATATCAATATGCTGAAAACTGTTTTTATGCAAAAGAACTTGTCCATGGTCCTGTTGCAGAAAGAGATGCAATTAATTGTAAGTCAGAAAATGTGCGCGTTTCAACTTTCAACAATCAGATTTGCGCATCTAGAACACATGTTCTGACTTACAATTAACCTGTTCAGGATAGACTGATTTTGCTATAACATGCCATAGACTCCTGCCCGAGTATTTTCGGGACTAGTCCTGAACGGGTTAATTGTATCTTACAATCGATTGTATCCTTTTCTGCAACAAGGCCCATGTCTCTACTCTAGGGTTGAGAGACTCAAACTTGGCCCAGCCAAATCACTATGAAGCTAATACAGTGCTAGAAATTGACCTTTTTGCCTTGTGGCCCAGTCGGGCAAGTAAAAACAAGATTTTTCAACTTCTAGTGGCCCAAATCCCAAATCAGGTGGCGCAAAACAAAGAAAAACATAACTAATTCTGTTAAATTTGCTTGCCCGAACGGGCCAGTAGAATTTAGGATCAATGAAATTTGGTGGCCCAAAGCTAATTTTGGCCCCGGGCCAGCTATGCTAATTTTGAGCCCTGGCTAATATATAGAATCATCAGCTCTAAATATTGGGATTTAGGGTGATGGTAGTATGGGTGGGGTTGACCAGGCATAGTGGCCGAGTGGTTAGAATGTCCACCACATACCCTTTGCTGATCTAACCAGTCAAGAAGAGATGACAACAATCTGACAATTTGAGATCTAAAGGACATCTTGTTCTGCAGAAGTTCACTTCCTCTAGATCTGAACATCGTTCAAGAAGATGGTAAGTCAATGTAGCAGAGCTTTCAAATCTAGCAGATCCTTTTTCTAGGCAATGAACTGTCAAGTACTGTACTGAAACATGGAACTATATATGATTGAGAGACCCCCACATCGGCATCCTAAAACATTTCCAACAGTTTGAGACTTAAAAATCATTTTAAAATTCTTGAAATTGTACTCACACATTGAGAAAATAGTGCAGATTCCGATGGGATGATCCAATTTGCGATATGTTAATTATATCTTGAGATAGCGCCTTCGAACGCGTGCGTTGTTTTTTTGCTTCAAGATTTTGAAGTGTTTTTAATACCGGCACCCCCTCAACTCCCATTGACAATGCACGCAACTCAATATTTCTTGTGCGAGGTTAATTTTGTTGGCGTTATTTCACAAATTTACTCGAAGCGAACGATCTACTCATTATTTCTCCTCGAAATTTCGACCAGTTTAGTTTCTAAGGGTTGCGCGCATCATCACATGCGCGATTACATAGATCAGAGAGAAGGGAGGAACACCATACTTTACTGCGTAATGCACCTTTAAAGGGATCTAGTAACTTTGTTGAGATGTGCAAAAACTGATGAATGGTTGATGCAATGTATACTGTTGTTATCTCATATGTCCTCAGGGTATTGTGTGAAAATTTCAGGTCAAATGGACAATGTATGGCCAAGTAATGAGCAAAAATGCAAAGTGATATTGGGTGATATTCACCAACTCACTGCATTCACTTTGTACAGGGATGAAAATCTCGCCCGGAGATTTTCTTATCTAAATACTTCAATCATACATATCTTTGTAATGAAAGGGAAATTTGAAAAACCGAAAGCTGTCCCATGATTTTATTGTTAATACGAATACAACAAGGTATAAAGGAACCGCTAGAATTACAATTTTATTTTGAGGATTTGGACAATGTTACTAAGTCCCTTTAACTTGCAAACGCGCCCATTAACCCTAATGTATTACTGCCTTGCCATGCTTGTGCAGGCCTTCAGTCGACGTTCGGACAATGTGTGCATGTGTGGTATGTCTTTCTCTTTAGATGGAAATTACTACCACATGTTTTTGTGCCACACTAGAATAGATGTATTTCTCCATGATTTCTCATATGTGTCCCGCATGTACATGTACTTTCAAGTATTAGCTCTACTGTTTCCACAATATTCGTCTTTCTCTTCTTTACCTGTGCATCGCTATATTATTGATTGCACTTGTACTATAACCATACTTTTACTTAGATTTAGTTAGTTCGGAACATCCCCATTTTCGTTCAATTAAGTGGAGTGGTTTGTTAACAACACCCTGTTGTTGTTTTCTTTGTAACCTCATTCTAATATGGATTTACCATATTGTTTACTTTTGTTTTTTATATTATCGTTCACTGTATATATTATGTTTTCTTATTCTTCTCTCACCCCTTCCCACCTCCTGCTCTCCCCTCGATCCCTCTCTCTTTCCCACTCTCTCTCGCTATCTCCTACCTACCCTTCATCTCCCTATTTCGCATGCCAAATTGTGCATACACTGATACAGAACCCATCGACCTGGTTGGTACATCCAATCATGTCTTTGTTTTGTTTATTCAACCTTAAATGAATATAGAAGAATATGAATTACAACAAAACAATGATTGTCAGTATTATGTGCCAAATGAGTTTTGTGTGGACATGTCTCCATATTCTCATGACGAACAATTGTTGAGTTTTTTACACTGTAATGCTAGAAGTCTCCCTAAGAATTTTGATAGTTTAAATATTTTGTTATCCTCGTTGAAATTTAGATTTTCAATAATTGGTATCACTGAAACATGGCTGACTGCTAGGTCCCCTCCTCTGTTTATGTTAGAGGGTTATAAGCAGGTACGTAATGACAGAGCAAATGGACGTGGTGGTGGTGTTCTCCTGTATATTTCTAACTTGTTAACATTTAAAGTGAGGCATGACTTGCGACTTAAAAGTAACAGTGCCGAATGTTTGTGTGTGGAGGTAGACCTTCCTAATGAGAAGAATATGATTGTTTGTGTTGTATATCGCCCACCAAATACAGATGTAAACCTCTTTTTAGATGATCTTGAATCTTTATTGGTTGATATTAATGAATTGAATAAATCTGTTTGTATTATGGGTGATTATAATATTGATATGTTATGTAATAACCCGAGTACCCTTCGTCTTCGAACTGTTTTGGAATCGAATGCCCTTGGAATATTGATTGATAAACCAACACGAATTAATGGTCAGTCGTTGACACTGTTGGATAATATTTTTGTGAAAACGGAAAAGGGTCATAGTCAGTCAGGCTTGTTCTATTGTGAAATATCCGACCATTTGCCAGTGTTTTGTGTACTCTATGATCATGTTATTAAGGGGTCACGGAAAAAATGTAATGATAGTAAGCGTAATTTTGATGAGACTAGCATACTTAATTTGAATAATGCTTTATTTGAAGAAGAATGGGCTGATGTGATAGCTTGTGATAACGCTGAGCAGGCCTTTGAGTTCTTTTTGAGAAAATTTTCTTTTTATTTTGATAAAGTATATACCCTTGGAACGCATTAGACTAAAGAAGGGGAGACAACCTTGGATTACGAAAGGAATTCTTCAATCTATTAAAAGGAGAAATGTTTTATATAAAAGGAGTTTAAAGAAATCGTCACTTGAGAATGTTGAGAAGTATAAGAAATACCGTAATAAATTGACATCCATTATAAGGTCTTCACGGAAATTGTTTTATTCGAGAAAATTTGAAAGTGCGAGCGGCAATATGTCCTCTACCTGGAGAGTTGTTAAAGACATTTTGTGTAAGCGCAACCGAATGGAAGCTCCTCAAAAAATTGTAAATGATGATAAAGAAATTGTTGATCCAGGAGATATTGCTAACGTATTTAATAATTATTTTGCTAATATTGGGCTTAATCAAGCAGGGAAAATAGATAGTAATGGGACAAATTACAAAGAGTACCTTGTTAATCCATCCCACGCATCTCTCTTTTTAAAGCCTGTGGATTCGTTTGAGATACTTGATATTGTATTTTCATTGAAAAATAGTAACTCTTGTGGGCACGATGAGATAAGTACTTCCTTTTTGAAACAGGTAATTGGGCTGATTTTAGTCCCCCTGGCACATATTTGTAATCTTTCTTTGGTTACTGGAGTATTTCCTTCTTCTTTAAAGCTTGCTAAAGTTGTTCCTGTTCATAACAAAAATAATGTAATGAATGTATGCAATTATAGACCAATTTCAATTTTGTCAAGTTTTTCAAAGATATTAGAGAGAGTTGTTTATAATAGGCTCTATGCATTCTTAGACAAACATGAGTTGCTCAATCCAGACCAGTATGGCTTTCGTAAAGCACATTCAACTGACCTTGCCTTGCTAAAATTTTATGACCGTGTATCACAAGCCCTTGCTGATCGCCAGCATGTGGTCGGAGTATTTATGGATTTGAGTAAAGCTTTTGACACTCTCGACCACTCAATCTTGTTGTGTAAATTGGAGCATTATGGAGTGAGGGGTATTGCTCTGAAATGGTTCTCTAGTTATTTATTTAACAGAAGGCAGTATACATGTTATAATTTTGTAAATTCTGATATTCTTGCTTTAAAATGCGGTGTCCCTCAAGGTTCTATTCTAGGACCGCTGTTGTTTCTTATTTATGTTAATGATATATGTAATGCATCTACAGCCTTACATTATATATTATTTGCAGACGATACAAGCATCTTCCTTTCTCATCGTGATATTCATACAGTCGAGACTAGAATTAATATTGAGCTTCCTAAGTTAACACAATGGTTTCGAAGTAATATGTTAGCTCTAAATGTATCCAAAACAAATTATATTCACTTTAAAGGAAGAAAGATTTGTAATGAGCAACAATTAGTTGTTAGATTGAATGGTGTTGTATTGGAGAGAAAGGCATGTACTAAGTTCCTTGGTGTTCATATTAATGAGAAGCTAGACTGGGATGACCACCGGAATAGTATAATGACTCCAATTTCTCGGAGTATTGGGATTTTATAAAGAGTAAGATATCTTGTGTCTGACAAAATATTATTAATGATTTATAATTCCTTGATTTTGCCTTATATTTCGTATTGTAATATTCTGTGGGCTGTGTCAAAAAGTGTAACAGATGACATTCACTTGTTACAGAAAAAGGCTTTACGAATTTGTGCTGGAGTTGGTTATCGTGAGCACACAGATCCGTTGTTTGTTAGATTTAAATGTCTTAAAGTCTGTGAAATTAATTTTCTTCAAACCTCTTTATTTATGTATCGTTATAATAATAGCATTTTGCCTGCCTCGTTTACCTCTATGTTTCTGAAAAACAATGCAATTCACTCTTATTCGACAAGACAAGCAGCAAACTTGCATTTGTTTAATCCACGTACAGTACTGGCACATAAATCAGTGAGACACACTGGTCCAGACGTTTAGAATTCTTTGTTAATTGAAACACGTAATTTGCCCACAATTTACTCTTTTAAAAATGCAGTCAAACGCATGCTCATTGCAAACGTTTTTGTGTAAGATATTTTGTTCAATCAGTTGGTTTGTTAATTCCTACGATAACATGTATTGTAGTATTCTATATAATATATTTGTATCCGGGATTTGTATGTGTAATTCGGCCTAACATGTAACTGTTAATTAATTACATAAGGCATCTTCACACCTGTCTCCCTCTCTCGACTCTCCCGCACTTTTTCTTTTCTCTCTCTGTTTCCCGTATTTCTCTTCCAGTATGGACTAGTACCTTTCTATCATGCCTGCTATATTTCTTCCTGCTCTAGAACATACTGTCTTAACTATCATCTTTCTCTTTCTTTCTTTCTCTCTACTTGTAAATAATGTTTTATATTTTTTGTTTTTATTACTTTTTTCTTGTATGTATTAATTTATGTTTATCTATGTTTTATGAATATTATGTAAAACTTGTAAATCTCAGGTATGGCATCACCTCAAGCTTCTAGCTTATATTGCTGACCTCTGTGTGTTTCTATCTCGATGTTATGACGGTTTATTTGTATGTACGAAATTGTTTACTGTGAGACATGCAGGAATAAATAAATAAATAAATAAATAAATAAATGTACAGGCTAGGTGAACAAGAACCAAGGGAGACATCCAACATTGGAAAGGGTAATACAGGAGCAGGCTGTCAAGTCAAGAAGATTATATTAATCCAATAATGTTCAGATCTAGAGGAAGTGAACTTCTGCAAAAGAGAAATGTCCTCTAGATCTCAACATTGTCAGATCGACATCATCTTCTCGACTTGTTAAATTAGCAGAGGGCATGGTCAATAATACTCTGTTTAGATGACACTTATAGTCTTATTATACTAATCTAGACAGATATAGTAACTGACAGCTTGTAATGCAGAGGTGCATCTTGTATTGATCTGGTATGTGCAAAGTGCTATAATTTGTTTTGGTTGCCCGATGATCTTTGAGGTTTAAAGTTCTTCAGAGCAAAAATGTCCTCTAGATCTTAACATTCTCAGATTGTTATCTTCTGTTTGTGTTAATGAGCAGAGGGCATGGTCCTTATATGAAGCACTTATTGTTGTACCAATCTTGACAGAAATATCAACAGGCAGCTTGTAATCTAGGGGTGCATCATGTATTGACCTGCAATGTGGAAAGGGATAAAAGTATTCTAGTTTGACCAACAATTCTTTGGTAAATAAATTATAATGCACACGTTTTCAAGTTCTAAAGTTGTAACATCCTTTAGATCTGATCATTGTCAGATTGACGTCATCTTTGTGACTTGTTAGATGAGCATAGGGAATGGTCATTATAGATGCCACTTTTATTGTCATACTAATCTTGACAGATATATCAACTGACAGCTTGTGATCTAGCGGTGCATCATGTATGGACCTGCAACTTGCAAAATTATAGAGGTTTTCTTGTTTGACCGATGATCTTTCGTTCCGATGATCCACGAACCCACGTTCATCGCTAGGTCAATTAGATTACTAGGGCTTGGCCCTAATTCCTAAATCCTCAGCTATCAGGTTCATCTGTCCACTTCGATGCGGGTAGTTGACAGGTTGACCTTGTTCATATGTAGTTGAATAAACACCCTGTATACACCTTTGGAAGGTTGAAGTATACAGTTGTTAACTGGTGGTGGAGGGAAAAGCACGGAATGTTCCACTCCCGAGGGATTTTAAATGCTATTGAGGGAAGAGTAAATAAGTCCCGAGACGTAGTCGAGCGACTTATTTTCTTCACAAATAGCATTTTAAATCCTGAGGGGAACATTCCATGATTTTCCCGACAGCAAAGTTAACAACTGTTGTATCATCTGATTGGCCGGTTAACAGTGCCATGTAACATCCAAAAATGTTACATGGCAGCTGATGTACTGTAATTACTAAGTCAGGTGATAATAGTAAATGTCATACGTTGTAAAGGGGTTTCATGTTGTTAACCTGTTGCTTACGGGAACCGGGTGGGCTATGTACAAAGTCTATTGGGATTTCAAAATCTCAAAGGGAAGGGGTTAACAAACAAATGCAGAAATTTTTGCATTTAAAGAGGGCATCTAATTTGTTAGCATCAAGTCCATTAGGATTCGGATAGTTGACAGATTGACACACTGTTTACACCTACATGTATATAATGATTGGAAGGATGAAGTAGTAAATCTCATACAGTGTGAATTGTTTAGTATTGTTTACCGATACATATGGCAATGTGTCCTTTGTTTGAAGAGGGCATCTACAACTGTCCATTACAATGTGGATTGTGAATAGGATTGACCATGCTGTTAAATTCAATTGACACAGATCTGGCAACTAAATTGCCCAACATCAGTTTTTTACTTGCCCCGGCTTAGCAGGCAAGTGCTAGTGTCGAGCCCTGAATATGTGTTATCATGGGGTACAGGTGAATGTCCTCTCACAAGAATTGTAAATTCTTTTCATAAAAACATTTTGGAAGAGGTCCAGGGGATTGGAGGGGGTACAAATTCAAGAGTGGGTGTTGTGTTGACTAATTTGCTATGCTTCTGACTTTTTGAAGGGAAAAAATTATATTTCGCAACCTATTCCTGGGTATAGTCTTTGGTTGAAAATGAATGATTTTTAATTCATAGGAATAAGGTCGCTGTCCTGTACAGAAAATGCCTACAAGTACGTTTTGGTTACTATTGGGAGCGGAAGGGATAGTGAGTTTGTTGACCAATCTGCCATGCTTTTCTGACTTTTCAATGTAAAGAATATATCTTAGCAGCCCATTCCAACTAAATCTTTGTAGTCAAATGGAACTAAAATATAAACTTTAAGGAAAAAATAGCATTGCATGCTATTTTGTTATTGGTTGTCAGTGTAAATCATTGCCTCAGTTAAGAGGCACCTGCAAACCTCTATGCCAAATGAAGGGATTTATTACTGTCTGTTTTAATGTGATGTTGTTAGTCACTGCACTTTATTAAATTATGTCAATGGTAATATTAATAGGTTTGATTTATAATAATAATAATGTTTGCGATTTATATAGTGCCTAATATGATTGATAATCATCTCTAAACACCTTACTCTATTATTACCTCGGTTATAGAATGCAGTGCCAGCCCACACATTGTGTGCACTAGCTCCACTCCCTAGGGAGCATTCCTTCCAAACAGCTCATAAGCATTAAGCAGATCATTCACATAGAGGCTTTCACCTTCTACCAGGTCCCCATTGTTTTCCATGAGAATCAAGTGCACACAATGCTAGAAATGAACTGTTTTGCCTTGCATGTGGCCCAATCCAGCAAGTAAAACAAGATTTTTTTTTTAAAGTTCTAGTCCCCTGAAAGAAAAACTTAAACATTTTGTTATATTTGGTTGCTCATTCAGGCCATTGGAATTAAACATCAATAACAATTTAGTGGCTCAAAGCTAATTTTTGGTGGCCCCGATTCAGCGGGCTTATGCTAATTTTGGGCATTGTCCATGTACTATGAGGATAATATATTAGTATGAAAGAGGTTGATTTTTTGCCTATTTGAGTGGCACTCCAAATCTAAACGTCAACTTAAAGGGACTTAGTAACATTGTCCAAATCCTCAAAATAAAATTGTAATTCTAGCGGTTCCTTTATACCTTGTTGTATTCGTATTAACAATAAAATCATGGGACAGCTTTCGGTTTTTCAAATTTCCCTTTCATTACAAAGATATGTATGATTGAAGTATTTAGATAAGAAAATCTCCGGGCGAGATTTTCATCCCTGTACAAAGTGAATGCAGTGAGTTGGTGAATATCACCCAATATCACTTTGCATTTTCGCTCATTACTTGGCCATACATTGTCCATTTGACCTGAAATTTTCACACAATACCCTGAGGACATATGAGATAACAACAGTATACATTGCATCAACCATTCATCAGTTTTTGCACATCTCAACAAAGTTACTAGATCCCTTTAATGAACTAAGGATTTGTCACTGTGTCATTTGTTGACATCCGCTAATCCCTGATTCATTCTCTTAACCAAGCATCGTTTGCAGGTTTTGTTCTCACCGTCGTTGACATGATTTACGACTTCCAAGTTCAAGTTAAACCTACCGTACAGCCATGCAATATTGTGTGGTATATTTTGTTCCAATAATACTTGTACATGTAGATCTTTGATGTACTGTACATGTTGTACATTGTACAGTCAAACCTGTCTTAGCAGCCACCTGCCTATAGCAGACAACCTGGCTATAGTGGCCACCAAAGTTGTTCCCCTGCAGAGAAAAAACATTGCTATGGAACCTGTTTATAGCGGTCACCTGTATTCAGTGGCCACTTGTCTTATTTCCCCTTGATGGTCACAATGCACCTGTTTGACTATATTTCCCAAAACCATCCTTTACAACGTTCTTTACATCCACACGTTCTTCAGGTTTGATTTTACTTGTAACAGCAATAAAAAATATGTTGTGGTTGATTGTTGTGATCACTGTTTCATTCTCCATGAAATTTTCACAGGTTGTTTTGGTTTTTCTTTCGTCCACTCAACTCAAGTTCAATTCCCTTCTAGTGCAATATAATACTTACAGAGTCACTTGATCTGATCAAACTGCTAATAATGCCTAATTCATTCTCTCAACAAATTTTTTGTGGGGTTTTCCTTTCATCCACTCAACCTGCTTACAATCTTTCTCTTAAATCATCAGTTGTGGAGGGAGGGTCAGTCTGTTGCAAATCTCAAATTCATTCTCTTGACAACGTTTTTTTCACAGGTTTTTACTTAAGTCCACTCAACTTTTTGAAAGCATTGTCAAGTTCAACATACATTGTAATTGTAAAGCAATAGAGACCAGTGTCAGTTGGTGTGATCCGCTAATTACTGATTCATTCTCTGACCAATTCCTTACAGATTTCGTTTGGTCAGTTCACTTGACGTGTAGCAGTAGACTCTTGTAATTTGTTGTTAGATCTGTTTAACTCTGATTAAATCCCCAAACAGGTCCTCACGTTTATCTCACTCCAATGGCAGTGGCATTTTCACTGTATCATATGTTGTGATGCGATAATCTATGATTCACTCTTCAATCCATTTCTTCTTTTTTACCCTTGTGACTTGCAAGCCACTTGACCGAAACGGGAGAATGTGTGAACTTGATATACTTGTTGGTCATATGAGTTCATATTTCATATGAATGCATCTTTAACTTCTTTGATCAAAGTTCATGCGCTTTCCAAAAACGCAATCTGTTAACTATCTTTGTTTCGACAGGCTGAAGCCTTTAGTTTGACTGTCACCCTCAATACACCCTTCAAGAAACGAGTTATATAATGAAAACGAATTTGCTAAGCCTTTTACCTTAACTACCCTGGGCTCAAATAAACATAAACAGTTTAGCTTAGTTCTGTACTAAGTCATTAATTATATAGTTTCCTCTAGTTGGGAACTAAAATGACCACTTGTTCCATACTTATCCTCAATTTCTTTTCCCTATGAAACAAGTGGGGTTTTGTCAAAATAAGCACTGGCCTGGGCCAACAGAAAGTTGCTTCGGACCACAAAAACTGGATGAATTTTTTGACTTTAGGCTACTTTAAATGCGGGTTTGGGGCAAGCACCCTATGATTCATTTGCCAGGAAAAAGTCTAGAGTTGCGTATAGTGTAAGGGGAGCATTGGTACTAAGAATACAAGATTTCCCATGGAGCCCGAATTGAAGGGGGGGGGGGGGGGGGGGGGGAGTGCCCCCTTTCCCCTGCCCTCCTATAGTAAAACCACTAGTTCTTTCTCCGTACATGGAGCTGATTTCCCCAATCCTGCGATCCGTGAATTACCAGTGGTTCGGAACGCAGTGGTAGTAGAAAAGGAAGAAACAGGATTTGGCAATAATCCTGGTTTCCTGCTGTCCCTGGGGGCGCTTCTCATTAGCCGTGAAATTAAAGATCACTTCTGGTGAGCTGCGGACGTGATCTGACGTTGCTTTGTAAATAATATGGAAATTGCAATTCTGAAGTTACTATATAATGACTAATTTCCAAAACCATTTTAAAAAGGGCCTATATTTGTTATGAGCTATAGATGTGATCTGACGTCTTTTTGTAAATAATATGGAAATAACCTTTCTGAAGTTACTTGTGACTAATTTCCCCAAACATTTGAAATTATGAACTTGAAACTGTTGTTTTAATGATGTACAGACCTTCATATAATGGTAAACTGTATTCAAGATTTTTTTCCAGCAAAAAAAAAATGCAATGACTGTAAATCTTGATTCATGTTTATCCTTTTATATGTACTTCCAAACTGCATAATTTGTTTAATTTTATTTAAAGAAGGATGTCTTTCAACCCTGAATAAGGATTTGAGTCACACAATCTTGGTGACAAAAGATGATACATCATAATCAGAACCATATTCTGCTGGATATGATACACCACAAGTTTAATTTATAGTACATGTACGTGTCCACTTTAGGTACCTTCAAGCTACAAGAGGTGTTGATAGATATGAATTGTAATTTTCCTTATTTTTTTGGCTTACGTAATTGATAATCATCTATACTTCAACGGAATAGCTTAATAAATAGTTTTTGTGATGTAGAGGAAATCTGAGTGTAGGAATAACAAGAGCATACTATATAAATTTCGAAACATAACAAATTTGTTTTTATCAAAATCCATTTTTATTAAGTTATTTGGATAAAAGTTCCAGGTGTTGACTTTTATTAGCAATTTCACACACATGAAATGTAATATTATAAAACCTACACAGTAGTGAAAATATACAGAATCGGCTTTTAAATTGATTCTGATTATCTATTGAATGCTTATTTTAGAAAAGAAAATCACATTATACATGTTTTAAGTAAAAAGGAAAATGGAAGGAAAATTAAGTTTGAGTTGTTACAATACTTTCATTTCCATTTTAACCATAAAAGGGTTGAGCATTTGGAGGTCCTGTATACAGTAGGGTGGCAAACATTGGTTAAGATTTGTATAAATTGAAATCAAGTATTTAAATGTATTGCAATTATTGTGAAAAAGATCTTCTTCAAAGCACCTTCTGTTTAGTCTGTCAGAGATTTAATGGGAAAGGCACTGTTTTCTCTTTTAAAAATTCCCCTAATTATTTATTTGCTTACTACAAAATGAAGAAAAGTTTCCCAATTTATTTCTTATATCTGCAAAATAAATAGTGCCAGGAATTAAACACCCGCTCATACATGTTTACACACTGGTGGCAGCCATCCCACACAATTATGTTTCCAAATTTAGACAATTACAATTATGATAGTTATGACAGCTGTCAATAGACTCTACATATTTGCCATTTTCCCTGATAAGCTCCCGTCTGCAGGCACCCATGTTTCATTGAAAGGAATTATTGGCTTTGTACGAGGGACCGTCATGTCTGCCAAAATTGCATTGTTAAGCTCATCTAAATTATAGATATGATATTTGTTTATCATAAAACAGTTTGAATCAAATAATTGTTGTTATAGATAATTGTTGCTTAGGCATTTGTGTAAAGTTACTATCTAGAGAATGTCTGCCAAATTTGTATTGTTAAGCTCATCTAAATTATAATAATTATTTGTTCATCAGAAAATAGTGTGTACCATTTGTCATATAAATTGAATGCTACATGTATGTACAGGCATTGTGTAGAGTTACAATAGTCAGTTTATGGCATAGAAATACATAGTTCTTGTAGCAAAGACAATAAAGTGAATAAGTGATACCACAATGTCTGCAGAAAATTGTTTTGTTAAGCTCATCTAAATGATAGATAATGTTATTTTGTTCATCAGAAAATCGTGCGCATGTTGCTGTGACATGTGCAGGCATTTGCCTATAGTTACTAGCTAGCAGTCAGTTCATGGCATTGGGTTTTCCTCAATATCAGAATCAAAGAGTGAATAACCATGCCCACTTTAAAGTCATACAATACTTTTATTAACATGGTTATAATTCAACGCTCGAAATAAGAACTGGGAGTCGTCTGTTGGCCCAGGGCTAACAAAAATTAGCTTTGGGCTACCAAAATTAAATTCATGCCAAATTACACTTGCATGAGTGGGAAAACAAATGGCAACATAATTTTGAATGTTTTCCTAAATGCTTTTGGACACCAATATCATGTTTCAAGCCACTTAATTTGATAAATGTTGGTTTTACTTGCCCAACATGGCGACAGCAATTCAAAAAAGAGCCCGGAAATTTGTAGCCCTCGAAAGTTGGAAAAGTAGCCCCCGAAAAGGAGCCCCCGAAATAAAAAATATTAATTTTTTCGCTGCATGGCGACCATGCGAAAAACATAATCTAGCCCTGGATATACAGTATATGTTATACATGTAAATGTATTGATTCCAGTATTCACATAAATGTACATGTAGGAGGACTAAACAAAAGGTTTGTAGATAAAACAGTTAACTTTTTTCATTAAGAAAAACAACATACAAATAACAAAGTGAAATTCTTTAATGCACCTCACCTAGCAAAACGACAAATGACTTTAAGCAAACAAACAAACTAACAAACAAACAAACAAAAAAACTAACAAACACAAAGAGACAGTGCCTTCTTAACTCATATAATCCTTGAACCTTTTGTGTCTGGGGGATGATAGTCCCATAGAGTTAATAATATGATTCAGGTTGGGTTCATTAAGTTGTGTTTTTTTTCTTTTTCTGGTTAATGTTCCAGTTCCACCCACTCAATCCCCTATCCCAACTCACATGACTGAAGTATGCATGTGACATTATGAAAAGTGGGGTAGGATCGAGAGAAAAAAGGAGATACTCATATTTCATGCAAACCTTGTTAGTAAAAGGTTGCTATGAACAACCTGAAATTGTGCTATAGGCACAAGAGAAAAATACAAATTTCCTTCAAACCTTCTTTAGCATAAGGTTGTTAAATACCAACAATTTTGTTCTTAGTCAACATTAAAGTAGCAACGACTAGAATATGTATTCATAGTGAACAACAATTATACCTTAGGGTTGTATGAAATGTGCATTAAATATGAATGTATTTGTCATGACCAGTCCTTAACTCGTTCAGCTGATAAAGTTAAATATATGTTAAATTACTACATGACTACAAAGGGATTTTATTTTAATAAATGTATGTATCCATAGGCCAAACAACTTTTTTTAAAATCAAGGTGGGAAAAATAATGAACCTCCGGACTGGCAGGAAGGCTTCAAGAAGAAAACAACAACAAAAAGGCAATGTTTTTGGTGGAGGGTTTGATAAAATGTTTGATTAATATATATATTTTTTTTAATTTTTGTTTTATGAATACAAGACAAATTAAAATATTTATGATAATGATATATTGTTATAAAGAGAAATAAAATGGGCATCCATAGTCTGAATTGGATTGCCATTAAACAACAACAACAACAACATCAACATCGTTTGATGCGGTATGAAAGGGCACATCAATTCAAGGACAAATTTTTATTTTTATTTTAGGGGGCTACTTTTTCAATCTGATGGGTAGCACAACATATTTCACATAATACCCTAAGGTAATTTTAGGGGCTACCTACTGATTTTAGGGGGCAAAGTCGCCCTCAGCCCCTGTGTATTTCCTACCCTGCATGAATTACTTTGTTGGAGATAATGCATTATGAGTGGCTCTCTCGCGTCATTCACGTGATTTACCGTCAACGTACCAAACCAAGGATTCCTCATTTGCCATTTCCATCAACTGCTCGTGCCAGGATTGTATGAAATGCCCGCACACCTGCCCTATTCCAAAAGAGTTAGATGTTAACCATTTTGACACCATGTTATTTTTGTAACACACATATTTCCCATCTATAGACCCTTACCCTACCTAACGTTAGGTTTACCCGTGGACTTAGTCCTCGATGGGTTAAAATACACATGAAGGGTTTAGTTGCAAAATGCATCAAATGCCAATTTTAACAATCTTAAACTTTAAAGTAAGGCTGCCAATGTTGTACAGTGTTAACACAAAATAATGCCTTTCAAGTTAAACTTTGGTCATATCAATGTTCATATTTGAAATCTTCAACTTTCTTTCATATTATTTTCACTTCATTTCAGCAGCAGTCAATAGCAAATATCTCAAATTGACAAAAAAGGGAGATACTGCATTATGCGTCAAAACTCATCATATGCACAAGAATATATATTTATCCCACCGGTGTATGTTGCCAGTTTAAAAATAGCCCTTGCAGCTGTCTATACCTGTAGTGTTTTCTGTTAAACGGTTACTCGTGTTTGTCATCCTTATATTGGATGCTATCACCCACTCCAGACATTCTTAGATACCGCTGGCTTCATGTCACTTTTCTGCCGAGTTTGTTGCCCTATTTCACTCGTATTTTCATTGCTAGAAATTAACTTCTTTTGCCATGTGGCCCAGTCCGGCAAGAAAAAGCAATTTGCTCAAATTCTGGTGGCCCCAAACCTTTAACTCCTTAAGTGCCAAGCTCGCATTTTTGCGAGTTACAATACACACAAATGCCATAGAGCATTCAAATCCCTGGCACATTAAGTGTTAATTAAACATTAAGAATTCTGTTGTAATTGGTTGCCTATTCAGGCCAGTGGAATTTAGAATCAATATATTTTGGTGGCCCGAAGCTAATTTGAAGTGGCCCCGGGGCCAGCGGGCCTGTGCTATTTTCTAGCACTGATATTTTGAAACACAGGGCTTTGAATTAATAAGGGCTTGCTGGCCCGGGACACCAAAATAAGCTTCAGGCCACTGAATTGTTCTTGTGCTGAATTTTACTTGCCAGATTGGGTTACCCAATTCTCATTATGTCCCATCAATATTATACAAGTCTTGATTTTACTTGCCCGACATGAACGAGAAAAGAAATTACCTATTACCAAAACTGCTAATTTGGGTGTTATTCTGTATATGATAATTGACAACAAATATTACAATTAAAGCTTCATGATGTAGGCAGAATGAAAATACAATTGCCAATTTGAGCATTTTTCTTTCAAATACAAGTACAGGGTAATTGACATGAAGCAGGTGTCTCAAGGTAATCCAATGTATCAGTTATGTGCACAATGTTGGATACGTTCCCAGGTGAGAGAGGAAAGCCTTGACACACTTTATTGTATATGTTTTTCACACCATTGTGGACCCAATATACAAATTAGCTATTAAATTGAGGTGTATATGGATACCAAATGCAGCTTAAAGGGTGACGAAATTAAAAACGCATGTTGACTTTGGTTGATCTATAATAATGAATACATCACATATCTGTTGACTATTTGATGTACATTTTTGTCATATTTTTTATACTATTTCTTCTATTATTTGTTATTCTACCTGCTAAGATCCACCCCTAAAAAAACCCTCCACCATTGACTTTTCTGACATCACAATACCATTCAACCATCGATCAGCTAGATAAACATAAACAAAAGATATGTTCTCACCCACTGAGTACCTTATTGCATTAGCATTGGATGTTTTCATTGAAACCCTTCTTTTCATGGAGAGTGGGCATTGTATAAAACATGCAATGCGATTGTAAACAGGTGGTCAGTGGACATACCAATGTCTTTTGTTCATCTAGCTGACTGATGGTTGAATGGTATTATGATGTCACAAAAGTCAATAGCTTCTGGCGGGTTTTTTTTAGGGGTGAAGCTGAGCAGGTAGAAAAAAGTAATAGAAAAAAATAATATTAAAAATATGACAAAAATTTACATCAAATAGTCAAAAGATATGTGATGTATTCATTATTATAGATCAACCAAAGTCAACATGCGTTTTTAATTAAGTCACCCTTTAATTGTTGATTTGCAAGAAAAGAGCTAAATAGGCATAATATTCCTTTTATCTGCAAAAATTATAAAAATCTCTTTAGCAGGAGAAAGTACATTGTTATTATCTATTATATTCCACATACTAAGAATCTTGCTCTACGATTGGTCAAAAGTTAATCACGTGATGAAGCATAGTTTCGCCCATCATTGATGGGAGAAGAAAACTTTGTTACACTCTGTAGATATCTTTGGTGAAAGTGTGTTGCACTCACTAGATAAAAAGTACTATCTAGTGAGTGCAACGCACTTTCACTGCAGTTGCATTGACTTGACTGTGGAGCTCGTGTGTGGCTAGTCAAATTCCGTACCCAAATGATGTGGCGGGGTTCTCTATGCGCGCGAATTACAAATTTAATTGTATTCGTTGTGCATACAGTACACGTACGTAGCACACTGTTCAAGCTCATACGCTATGCATGCACTGTGTATGCATACGTATTGTACATAGTATAACAGTACACGGTTTGCTGCGTTGTTATTGTTTAATTGCTTGTTCTGTTCGACGTAAGATTTGAGTTCTAACGGAGCTGAAATGGAACTTTTTTTGCTTGAGAGTAAAAGTAAAGTGTTCCAAGATTATTGCGAATGCTGGAAACAACATACACATTGGAAATTGGAATAACATTGATGTTGGTAAGTAGATCAAACCTAGTACTAAGTAGTAACAGCTGTAATTAAGACTTGCGTTAGACTAGGCCTTCTTAGATCTACCGTTCAATGTGGAATATAAAGCAAATAATCACCTTTTGGTTTCAGGCAATGGCAAACTATCACTTCCTCGGCGATCTGAATGTATACGCTATCTTTCCTCAGCTTCGCTTCGGAAAGATAGCTACATCCAGATCGCCTTGGAAGTGATAGATTGTCCCATCACCTTCACCAACGGTAATTATTTGCATATTAACCATTTATGTAGGGCACTTCTCCGAACCCACCTTGATGCCTAAAATTTTGGTTAACATGAAAGGTATATTGTTCAGTCAGTGTTAAACCCAGATTGCTTTTATGGTTCATGGTCGATGGTCCTTCATTTTGATAGCTGAAAGGAAGTATTGGGAGAAAACAAACGAAAAGGGTATTTCGACATTGTAACTTAAATGTAAGTGCCAATTTTACAGTTATTTCCCTTTTTTTTAAACATGGGTATTGAAAGCCTGCAGCTGTGAGGTTAAATGATAAGTGGTAATTATGCGCACATTGTTGGGTAAATTTCTTGATAGGAAGGGGAGGTACAGTACATGATGTACCTTGAATCAATTGGGTTGGGTCTAGACCCATTTGGTCTGCTCTCATTTCATCTAGTAGTAAAGTAATAATGTACAGGTGTAGGACTACGATAATGGATTATGATCAGGGTAAGGTCCTAGTGGGCAGTGACAAAATACACAGGGGGCCCAGCATTACAGGAATTAATTTTTTATTTCCGGGGGCTACTTTTTCAATCTGATGGATATCACAATATATTTAACATAGATAATTTTAGGGGCTATCTACTGAATTTAGGGGGCTATTTTGAAAATTGGGGGGCAAAATCGCCCTCAGCCCCTGTATATTTCCTACCCTGGGGCCCAGGTTGATTTAGCCCCCCAAATTGCCAAAAAGAGCCCTCCCAAATCTTAACCCATTCAGAACTGATCCTCTATAGACCCCAGCCTGAGTGTTTTCAGGAATCAGGACCAACCTGAAGGGGTTGAAATAGTCTATGGATGTACATATATAATTGTGCATTGAGTTCAATGCAAAATATAAGTTTCAAAGTGCTATTTTCCTACTGTTCTGATGATATACAGTGTAACCAACAATTATTTGGACACCCTGAAAAATAGGAAACTAACTATTTTGATAATTTTTCAAAAATGGTCTTATATTTTATCTTGATTTCAACAAAGCAGCATCTAATAAACACATAAGATTATAAGTCCCGAGACGAAGTCGAGGGACTTATTTTCTTCACGAAATAGCATGGTATGTGTACAATGAATTTTAGGCAGCTTTTTACCAAACTTTTTCTTCAAAATTTGTTCTAGCATCATTTAAATTAAAGTTATTTTTTCAAGGTGTCCAAATAATTCTTGGGTACACTGTAGATGAGTAGAAGACCCCCAATTTCCCCAAAATATAATATCATTTTATTCCCTGGATGTTAGGGGCTAGGATTAGGGCTAGGATTGGGTTTAAGTTGAGGGTTTGGGAGTCAAGCTTGGGGTTGGGGAAACACAGGCCAGGCATCATGTTGTAGACCGGCCTCGACACTAGCACTTGCCCCTGTGGCAAGTAAAAAAAAGATGTCGGACAAGTAAAATGTCATAAATGGTCTAGTTTAGTTGCCCGATTGGGCAACTACCAATTCTGTGAAACTTCAAAGAGAAACTGTTATACACAAGGTGTAAATCTCAGAAGTAAACAGGCAGACCTTTACATTTCTGTTCTGGCAAGTAAAATTTGAACGGGCAAGTAGAGAAACAGTTAGTGTGGAGGCTTATTGCAGACTTCATGAGACAAACAAAACATGGGTGAAGACGATGCAAACATAAACGGAAGGGGAAGGATGACAGATTTGTCTTTCTCTTGGCATTAATACTGAGGTAGAGGTACTGTGCAACCTTTTTTGTGTTTCAATAATCAAACAAAAGGCTAGAATTAACTCAATTTCAAGTTTAGTCAAACAGTCATAGGGTTTTCAAGACCTTTTTACAAGGTCAAACATTAAAGGGTACCACCACCCAAAAAATACAATTCTTATAAATGAAAGGTAACACTTTTAGCAGTCCATTCCACCAACAAAGTCAGAAAAATTATATGATTTGAAAATGCATCACCATAATAGAGCAATATATGTGTTTTTGGGATATGCAGACGAAGACTACCTTTTGTTTAGGACGAACGCATCGTCCGTGATTCTATTGACTCCAAACGTATGCGTGAATAGAATTGGCACACTCTCGGATGTTTGGCGCATACGGAACCATGAAGCCATGTTGGTTCCGTAAGTTTTGGCAATTAATTGTATTCTTTATGAATTACACAACCCTTTGCAAAGTGTTGGGCATCTGTTTGATATCACACAATGGTACCAAAATATATAGTTATGTGTTGTTATTTACCTAATGGTCCCCTTTAACATTTCACTAAAAAGAATTGATTGATAGAGTTCACGAGACCTTCTAGCTACTAGAACAGCTGCTTATTTGAACAATTTGATAAAGTAATTTTGGTTTAAAAGAATTAATGCTTTGTTTTACTTTCCTGGCATTATTATCAAATTACTTCCCAAACTTTTCACTTTGTGGAACAGGTGAGAATTGTTAATGTATTTTTAATTCATAGTAACAACTTTAATTAAGTTGATGGAGACCTCTTTCAAGGTGATGAGTTATTATTTCATTAAAAACAATAGAATTTGTAGAGATTACAAGACATTACAAGAGCAAATGCTTAATATAATAGATAACTGGAAAAAGTAATGGATTTGTAGGTATTGTAGAAACATTTGTAGAGTTCTCAAGACCATTTTATCAAGTTAAAAAGTGACATTACAAACAAAAGTGCTATCTTGTCATGTCTTTACAAGAATAAGCGTTTAAAAGAAGTGGCACAATTCACTACTTTGATAATTCAAATCATGATTTGAGGTTTACTGTTTCATACTTTTTAATTATTTCATACAATTTAACTTGAGCCATATTTGATTTTTAAAATATAGATCATCAGCGAGTAATGGAACGATCCTCAAAATCCATTACGTTACCGAAGCACTAGATACGTTTCTAGTGAAAATCACCCGAGCCCAATCTACTAATATAAGTTAAACCATATATGAAATTTTAAAAATATTAATTTCATATTTTCTTCATATATGTTCACTACAAAAATAAATACCAAAATTATAAAATAATATTTCAAGTATATAATGTGCCTCTAAGACTCCAGATATTTCAGAAGGTCTCAGATCTCTCTTACAAGAGTGAAAATAAGAGGCGATCTGAAGGGGAGAGGGAAATTTGTTGGTTGTCAAGATTGTGCTTGACATCATATACTTTATATTTCCTGTACTTGCTTCTCAAGCAAACTTTTCAAATGTACTGTGATTTGACATTGGTACATGTAAAACTGAAATCAGGTTCTGAATATGTCGAGAAGTCTCTAGATATTTCATAAGTTCTTTAAGACCTTTCTTACAAGAGTGGAAATGAAAGACGTTATGAAAAAGAGGGGGAACTTGTTGGGTGTCAAGATTGTGTGAGATATGTCCAAATATTTCCTGTCATTCCTCTCGTTGTTTTAAGATATTTCTTACAGAGTGGAAATGAAAGACGTTAAATGAATTGGAGAGGGGAACTTGTTGGGTGTCTAAAGTTCTAAGACCTTTCATTAAATGGACAAATTAGTTTATGAAAATGGTCCTGAGCAAGCTAGGAGGGAAACAATATGATTTTTTATGTAGGATATATGGCTGAGCACTTTCTGATATAACTTTTCACATCAGAACATTTCTAAGATAAAAAAATATTGTTGATATTGCGAAATTAGTTTGAGATAAGCTATAATTACAAATGGGTTTGCTAGAAAAATATTTGTGAACTGTTCAAAGTTTGGGAGTCAAATGAGTGCCTGAGATTTCGATCCTATCAGAATCTTCATCGGAGGGTTATGTTCGAAGACGTTTATCCCATGGTTCAACACGAGAAAAGGTCCAAAGTAGGGAAGAGAAGGGGAAGTTACACGTTGTTGTTGTTGTTGAGCTGGTTGATAGATATGATCAAGCATTTCCTCCTTTTACTTCTCATGTTGAAACATAATTCTGAGATCATTTTAACAAAATATAAATTATTTTTACTATATGTTGCTATTGATATATAATTCTAAACAATTCAATTTTAATGTTAGTTAGTTAGTTACTTAATTAAGTGTTAGACATCTTCTGTAATATATTCTATATTGTTTATTATACTATTTTACTGCCCTGCGCTAGCAATTATATGCCAGTGTTCTGGGATATGTATTTCCTTTTTTGTTGGCGGAATTTGCCTAATAAAGTGATGATTTAAAAATAAAAATGCTGATTTTGTGCAAGTTTGAGATAAGCTAATATTACAAATCGGTTGACAAGAAATAAATGTGTCAAAAGTGAACAATCCAAATATACATGTCATATTTGTTAAAAGTTTGGGCATCAAATAAGGACCCAAGCTTTCGGTCCTAAATGAATCTTTATTGGAGGCGAGAGTTTGAGGACCTTTACTCCATGGGTCAACATGAGAAAAGGTCCTGAGAAGGAAGAAGGGAAGTTGAGTGTTTTTGAGATGGTGTAAGTTATACTGCATGTAACCAAGCGTTTCCTCCATTCACTTCTCTTGTTGAAATATAACTCCGACCTCATTTAGGGAAACATTGCTGATGTTGCATAAGTTTGAGATAAGCTATTACATATAGGTTGACAAGTCATAAGTGTGTCAACTGTTCAAAGTTTGAGGACCCAAGCTGAGGACCCAAGCTTTCGGTCCTAAAAGAATCTTTATCGGAGGCGAGAGTTTGAGGACCTTTACTCCATGGGTCAACATGAGAAAAGGTCCCGAGTAGGGAGAAGGGGAAGCTACATATGTGCTGAGATGGTGTAAGATATAACCAAGCGTTTCCTCCTTTCACTTCTCATACATGTTGAAACATAACTCTGAGATATTTGGGTATGTGAATGGGATGGCATTTTTCATACAGCAGATGTAGTGTCAGACAAGATTGAGTACAGTAGGTACGTTTTCTCTGTGAAGTGTTGGTGAAGTGTTGTGGTATGATTGGATGGGCACTTTACTTTCAATAATA
Source organism: Echinarachnius parma (assembly GCA_037951105.1). Taxonomy (NCBI): domain Eukaryota; kingdom Metazoa; phylum Echinodermata; class Echinoidea; order Clypeasteroida; family Echinarachniidae; genus Echinarachnius; species Echinarachnius parma. The sequence goes on along the minus strand of JBAMJV010002608.1, from coordinate 1,083 downwards.
GGGTCCCAGGTTCAAATTGATTGTTCGATTGATGTCACTAGTATTTATGTCCTTCACTCAGCAAGACATTTGATTCACATTGCTGCTCTCTCTACTCAGATGTATAAAAGTATAAATCGATACCTCAAAGGATGGGAACATAGTTCCGTAGCTCTGTGCGAGCCTAACAAGCAACTGGCTGGAATCCTCCCAAGTCGAGTTGAAAAAGTGCCCAGATGTAATGGGCAGTGACTTCAAGAAAATCTATAGAACTAAGATTGAAAACTAGAGCAAAGTCTCCAGACCTTTACAGATGAATTGAGATAAGAAGTAGCAATGTTTCATACCATTAGCAGATAAAATGAAATAAATTAAAATGAGATTTGACTGTCACAGAATAAATAGCAGCTTCTAAAGGGCTGGAGGGCTTTTGTAATTCCTCAAATACTCTTTATTATGTAGGCTACACCCTGATTTCCTGAAAAAATTGGCAAAACAAACTGCTTTTTTTATAGAAGAAATAAAAGGAACTGCAATCTCTCAAGACATATTGGGATGGTTTCAGTAGACTAATAGCCAGAGGCTAAGGTGGGGAAGGATCAGAAGTGCCAAGATGGTGTTAGATAATTATAACAGAGACCACGATTAATTAAGTATAGCTAATAACTCCTTGGTTTAATCAACATATTACTTGCTTTTGACCTACTTATATGTGACCTGCTATAGCAAAACCCTGCACTTGTCGGTAATTCATGTTTTGAAGAAGTGGGCACTTAAAGTTCACATAATGTGTGTAAAAGATTATGATTGTAAAATTGAAACAATCATATCTTCGCCAGTTATTGACCAATTTGTTAGAACAAAGCATCAAATGAAAGCTTGTGATGAGGCCTTTCTAAAGGTATGAAAATCTACATTTTCTGCATTCTGAGGACATATGTGCCAAAGTTGAAAGTGCTACTTCAAGGGATCTAGTAACTTTGTTGACATGTGCAAAAACTGACAAAATGTTCATTTCTGATAAAAACTGATAAAATGTGTATTTCTGTGATATGATTATAAACCCATTTCACTAAATTTGTACGCAGTTGAAAGTCTCCCAGG